>ML218522.1:0-25928 GCA_004785975.1 Popillia japonica
TTTTTGTGAATGGTTTCAGGTTGTTTAATGCATTGCCTCAAAGTATAAAATACTGTGATAATTTATATAACTTTAAGAGAACTCTGTTAGAATACGTTAAACAAGAATTCTATTAATCCTTATTTTTAAGTGTAGGAAGATCTAGATAAATTTTGATGTAGTAGTAGCGTAAAATAGTTAATTAAATAAATGTAATAAATGTAATAGTTGTATATAATAATAGCTTTGCTAATAAATACATTACTTACTTACTTACTCACTTACTTACTATACAGTAACACCTATAAAACCTTAATAATTAGCGTTATAACTCCGATAACGTTATAACCGGGAAATCACAAATACTGTCAAAAATGAAAGACCGTTTATTTGGAGGTCTATTTGTCTATGTAAAAAAGTTAAGCTATCCATCATAGACAAGTATTGCTGGATCACCCTTTTTCAGTACCCTTTTTTCAGAACTTTTATGATTCTCGTGTCGAGGGGCTGAAACGCACTTGTGGTGTTAGGCGGCAGGAAAGCTAACTTAATGTTTTTTAGATTTACGTTTTTTGGATGAGCAGCGCAATTGTCCGGCAGTAATACTATTTCGCTATCTTTTAATTTGGTGTCCCGCACATAACGCAATTCCACAAATAGCTCACCAGTTATCTATGCACGAGATTGTGACGTTTCAAAACATTGTAGCTTAGCATAGTTTCTTATTACAAGCGGCTCTCTCGTCTGTGTTATTAACGAAAACCGTTAATTGTTCTTCGCTCAATTTTCCTCCTTGGCATTTCTTGGTTTTTAAAACAAAAGTTTTATCCGGCTTTAGTGTGAAAAACAACCCAAATTCATCAGTGTTACATAAATTCCTGAGGTATTATACCCAGAAATTTGTTTTTTGTTTCATTTGGAGATTGAATCAGAATTTACCGAATTTCACTCACCACAAATTAGATTGTAAAGAATTGATTGTCTGTTCGTAAACCAATCAGGCCACCCTCTCGAAGAGCTGAAATCGGTGATTCCCCGGAAGTTTGACACTTGCAGGGCTTTTTCTTGCAAAATTGACACGCTTACAGGGATGTTAGAGCACCTGGCTAACATAAACCATTTTTTTGAGAACAGAAATTAAAATATATGCAATATTATCTTCAATAAGATCGTTATAACCGGGAGACTTACCTGTTGTGACCGGCATCGACGGAAAAACGCATTATATACGGGAAATGATTATAAACGGGAGCGTTATAACGAAAATTTACTGTATTTTAATTTAGAACAGCCAAACCATTGACAAAAAATGTTAGATGTAAGCAGACTACATTCTAATGTCCTGTTTTGGAAAGAATAAACTTAAATTGCAAACCTATAAAAAGATGCGACTTTAGAAATAGGCAGAGCAAATCACAACTCGAACACAGATACACCTTTGATGTTAGGCTACTGTATTAATTTTACCATACCACGCAGGTATTTTAATATGAAAATATGTTAATAATTTGCGGAATTGCAGTTAAAGTTAACATATACAATAGAATTTCGTGTTCATGAAAATTAAATTAAATTTTTAGTACTATCTATCTGATAATTTATCAAAATAGTGTGTGCTTATTAATAGTGTTTAATAATCCATAACTTCTAAACAATAAAGTCTGAGAATTCGTAAGACGCATGATGCATATTTAATCTATCTGTTTTATTTTGTTTAATCGCAAATCTATCATAAAAACATACGAAAAGAAAGACAACTTACAACGCTACGACTCCATAAATTGTCGAGTTACTACTTACATATGCATGTATGTAATCGAGGGCAAATGTAATGAATCAGACTTCAAGCAACATAGCCTTCCGCAGGTATTCGACACATTTGACTACTCACACTGGGCGGCTGTAATTAGAATTAGAGACGGATACCTAGCAGGTAAATTTCAGGTAGGAAGATTCGCAAGAAATGTAAAGCGATATATTATAATTTCATTTTCAACAGTTGCATTTGCTTTTTATATTAAGAAATAATGCTGACTAGAATTCTAACTAAACTAGATTTCGTAAGCACAAGCTGTTTCTTTGGCAAAAGTAAATATTGTTTGCTATTATATCTACATACATATGTACCTATATGGATAAAACATGTAAATATTTTACACATGTAAATTTTCAATAATATGCTTTTTAATATAATAAGGCGATTCTATTTATAGAAAAACGAATTGTTTCCGATGGTTTATTAAGAAACGATTTAAATGAAGTACCTAGCAGTTTAAAGAAATTTATATTTTTTAATATTTACGCAATCACAAAATAATGAAGTTAGTTTTAATTTATTAAAACATAGGTATAATAAATGTATTTTTCTAACCATTATGTGCATAGATAAGCACAGTTCAGATATTTTTCTACTTTTAGATCAATTGAAACACTACTAATTCGATTAAATATCATTTATTCCAAAACCTTTATAATTTATTAGGTATTCGTTACAACTCCGTCAGTGGAAGAAAATGACATCTAATTCGTGTCAAGTAATTATAATCAATTTTTGCTTTTACTACTATATCTATTTTTAAAATTGGATATTATATTTACTAACTTGTTTAGCAATATGTTTGGTGAATGTGATTCTACTGAATTTTGAATAATATACTCTACATTACAAATTAATTCGTCTAATGAAATATTATTATCTACTAAAACTTTTAGGCCTAACGTTATATAACTTATAATATAATAGATTACCGACCTCTTAGTTATCTTGTAAAATTAGGGAGTTTCCGAGTACTTCAGGATTGATTAGTTTTTGATTATAAAATTATAATGAATTTAGTTCAGAAGTGTAATTGTTATGTTATACGTTATGTGTTATAATACTACTATTCCCTTTAAATTCTTAATCTCTTTAAAATTACTGTAAGTGCAGTAATTATGGAAACGATTAAAACTTGTTAAGTAAACTAATGGTACAAATATGCATATACATACATATATTGTATATCTTTAAGACATATTGTGTATTTTGTGTTGTTTCAATTAAAACACTAAGCGAATGCTAAGAAAATAATATTAAAGCTTATAATTTTTGCAATTATTATTTAAACAATATTTTGCACGATAAAATAATGACTAATTTATCATAAACTTTCTTTGCTTTTATTAATTTATCTACGTTCTACTTGAATTCAGTATCATCATATTCATTTCCAATATATTCACAATCCGCTAGGTTTAAATTCTTTTAAATGCTTGCTACCCCTTGGCCTGCGGCTATACGGCTTATTGCAGTTGCCCAGTTATGTTTACGTCAATAACAATTCAGAACAGAAAGCCTACAATAGACGGGTTTTATTGCAGTTTGATGCATTATATTTGCCCTCGACGGTACATCATTATGTATATGCAACTTATATGCAACTAATAGCTACAAGTTTATTGTGACTTTCATAACGATGTTCTGCAGTGTCCCAGTTCACTTACGCCTTAACATTATATTATACCAAAGCAATAAGTATACTCTTTTCCTCTAATGCCAGTCGAGTGGATCTACTGAATAAACTACGAAGATCATAACAACCTAAATAAAGACAATTCATTAAGAACTTGTGAAAAGTAAGTGCAGATACTATCCAAAGTTTGTACATGTCGAACATTATCTTACAATTAGTTTATATAATATATGTATATTTTACAAATATAGAAATATAGAATCAAGCAGTGGAGTAATTTACCTGGAATAATAGAATATAATTAAAGTATAAATAAAGTATAAATTTATAAAAATCTGCTACTATAGCCATACCAATAGTCCCAACATTTACTAAAAACACAACTGAAATGGTGATACCGGGCTTTCAATAAATACCGAAACCCATGTGACCTCTGTTAGATATGCAACCGATTTAACGGTATGGTAATACATATTTTTTTAAATAAAATTCTCCCGAAATTTTTATTTACATATATTGACAATTAAAATTTTACAGGTTAGGTTTATATTGTAAATAATCACAACTAAGGAACGCTGAACGACACAAACAGAGACGTATAAAAACTGTCAAATCAAATATCGACTATAGAGCATTCCAACCTTAGTATTCAGTACGTGTCTTATGGAAACCGAGGACATTGGTGCCACGACTAATTTAGGTTGGCAGCCATTAATGAATGACAAGATATTTGAAATACTTCTTGGTTAGAATTTTATAAAAGCGGAAGCTGTCAAGTGAGTAGGTACGAGGTTTGAAGTGAGGTTAGTTACGTATTGATTGTGGTGAAATTTAGTTTATTAATTTGTGAATTTAATTAACAAGTTTTTGTGCTGCTAAATGGCAAAATCGAGGATAGTTTTATCTCCCCCTAAGTTCATTCCCCCAGATAATGATAGAGGCGACCATTTTACAAGTCATTCGGGAATGGGTACCTCGCGTGAAACGAAATTAGATGACAATTCTGTCACATCGGTTTTCGAAACGATTTTGACATTTGTTTTTGCAAGTATATTAATTGATCTGGCACCATTGCGTTGAAATAAAAGAAGACAATTTATTACAAATCGCTTAAGATAGTAAAAGATGTATATATCCCATAAGAGACAATACTGAATACTAAGGTTGGAATGCTCTATAGCAACTCAGTTTAGACCGGTTAGATAGCTTGGGGATATTTTTTGTTTTACCAACATATTATTTACGTCATTTTACGTCAGAGATCACGTGAGTTTCGATTCTTATTGAAAACCCTTTATATATATACATATAACAAATGAATTGATACTCATACAAATCGTACATTTGTGTAATTTTCTAGCATTCAAGTTTGTATTTGCGAGAATAAACCTTGGATTTTAAGCATATTATTAATCACATTTATACCGACGATTGTAAGGTATGGCTGTGTATACTTGATTTAAACTAAGAGTTTGCCCTAAGTGGCAAATACATAATCATGGTTATTTAAATTAAAATTTTGATGGCAGCATTAGTGCATGGATGCTCGGTATATCCGACATTATAAAAGTTATTAAAACAAATTATTATATTAATTAATTATATTAAAGTGGAGGTATTCTCAAGCTTCATATCTTAAAATTTGTTGCACATATACAGGGTGATTTATAACGGCGTGCCAGACCAAACTTAGGTATACTTAGCCACAAAAGTCTGTAGTAAACGTGTTTAGTTAACTATATTTCGATATTATACATAATAAAAACTAGTAAAAGGTGCATTATGTACGTGAAACAAAATGGAAGTCAATATTATATTAAAACTCCTTACAACAAAGGTCTACATGCATTTATTAATGTTAATACTGAGTTGGTCCTCCTTTTTGGTCTATGATCCCAGATAATCGCGGCGGCATGAAGTTTTTCAGTTACATCTCGCAAAATCAGTTGCCAGTCTTCAACCAAAGTTAATTTTAAATCCGTCTTGTTACGAATTGAACGTTTGGACAGTCTCCTCTTCAATTCATCCCATAGATGCTCGACTCGAAATTGTTGCTAATACTGGAACCAAGACTGAATTCCCAAAATACACTTTTTTCCAATTTGATTGATCACCTCGGCTATGCACCTTAGGTTTGATAAAAAAACATCAAGCACGTAGACGAATAAAAAGATTCATTCATAGGTTTTGTAATTATAAATGTGAAACTTTGTATGTGAAAGTTGTAGTTACGTGGTTTTTTCACTTTTATTAGTGCTTGACTAAGAAAATAATTTCAAAGAAGAAAACGCTTCACAAATTATACATATAATTAAATGAAAAATCATGTTAATATACTTATTTTTAGTAAGTATCTTTTTATCTAATCGTTACATTTATTGCTTTTCGTAGTAGGATTTAAAATAAAATTTTGTTTAATTAGTCCTTTCGAGACACATACTATACCCAGCAGCTTCCATGACATCTGTACATATGTGCATGTATAAGGCTAAAAAGTTTTCAGAGTTGGTTGTTTTACTTTTAGGATCTAGTGGCCCTATATGAATACAATATTAAACTACATTCGCTGGGTTTTCCGAATTAAATTTCTACCGCTGTAACAAAGCGGCAGCTGCGGAGCGTTCAACTATTCATATTAAGTCGTGGAAAGCATGTGGACCGCCTCCTTTGCGACCCACTAACGAACAATAATTTTTACGTAAAATATGTAATTGTAGAGCTAGAAACTCATTAACGTGATGATAAAAAACGTCGAATAAAACAACACATTTTGTACTGCTAACGTAGACGACACGACAATTGTATAAATTATAATGTATTTATGGAGCTGTGTGAGCTGCGACAGAAACTAAAATCATGGATGCAGAAATAGCGAGTGAGCCGGCTTTTTAAATTTTTTAAATGTAGCATACATATAAAAGGTTTTGTTTAAATTTCTTAATCTGGTATTTATTTCGTATGAGAACCACCAAATGCGACAATATGAGTCAGTTAAAAATCAAATCAGTCAAAACAAAATAGCAATCTAGGCCTTTAAACGTTTATATCCAGATCGGTGAGCCAAGCGGTTACCGCACGCGAAGCGAAGTGCGATTCCTCAATGTCTCCCTTGAAGGATCTGGCTAGGCATTCATTTAATATGTGGTTCATTGTCTAGTTAGGCGCCCCACACCCTCTGGCGAGGTTACTATGCCCCATCGGAACATTATGTCTGGACATCTACCATAACCTACTCTAAATCGGTTCAGCCGCCTCCATGTCTGACGGGGTAGGTCCATCCCCGGTGGTTTTTCTGCCAGTTGCGTAATGATGTCAAGTTTTTAACTCCGCTACTGCCAGCGACAAACTCAAACCAATTGGAGTTCAAGTCTTCTCCCAGTTCACTATCTCTCCAGATCGGAAATGGGATCTAAGGCGATCTGGTGGAGAGCACAGTACGCTGAATTAGCAAAACATTCCCTTGATTACCCATTGAGCGGCCTTTGTTCTACAGAGTTGAGAAGGCGCTGTATTGGCAGGGCTCGGAAGCCATACGTAAGTGTGGACACTATATTCGTTGATTTGGACATCTATTTAGTTGGTATGGGTACCTTTATACCAGACTGGAGCACAGTACTCAGCAACAGAGTAAGTTAAAGCCAGTCCGGCGGTTCTGAGCATGTGTCCCTTAGCCCCCCAGGAGGTTCCAGCAAATTTGCTGTAAATGCTATTCTTTGATTTAATTTTCTGGTCTTAATCTAGTCATATATAATAATATGAATGTATGTATATCATGAACTGGTACTGGTACCTAGTAAAAACCATTTAACCCCAATCGGAACTTAAATTACTACTCATCTGCGTCCGATCTCCTTTTTCATTATTTTTCTTTTTTCTCTGTAGCAGTAAGTATTTGGTTCGTAATACTAGTTATCAGGGCGACTAATAAGTGTGCACGTGTTCGTTCTGGCAAAACATGTACTATAACTTGTATAATTCAAACAATCCAGAACAGTGAAAACTAAGTAATAATAATCACAAGTGGATAAAACTTTGTGCAGTATCAGACACGCTGAGATAGTAAACTGTCTGTAATGGAAAAATAAAATTCGTAATTGTAGTTGTATTCTCCAAGCGCATTCAAATTTATCGATTTTTCCCCCTGTTCACATGTTTCGTATCTTTTACTCATTCTACTAAAAGTGAAACTTTGTTAGTTTCTCGAATTGTAACCTACAATTTTCGTCTAATTTCAGCATGTAAATGAATGTATGTATGTATGTATGTAGTTGAATGTTGATGGATTGATTTTGCTACTCAGAAATTATAATTTGCTGTGAATTGATATTGCAACAGCGGTTATATGCTATGCAAATAAATACTCGGTTAACGAACGTTACTTGGAGCCTTATTCTAATTGTAAATTTAAACTATAATATTCATGACGTTACATGGAAACTATAGATCGAAAACACGTCATCAATACCTTATGCGGTTTATAGCATTTCCACTTATCGAAATTATTCCAATATAATGTCTAAATTATAGTTTCCTTTTAAAATTCGTGATATCGAAAGCTTCTATGCTCTCAGTTTCTGTAATGAGGGCTATTAGGTTTTTATCGCGGCATAGTACTGAAAATATATATTATTTTATTATATATTTAATTATAAAAAAATAAAACCAACCTTCTGATACGAAGATGGTTGAAGGATGTGAGATGCGAAAACCTTCTGGTAGTTGAGATGTTTAGTTATCGTAATCTCCTAACTACATTGAATGGCAAATCGTTGCTCTTTTAATTATTTATTTTAGTACAATTTTTATTTTATTTTTGTACTGTACATATTCTTTCATTAACTAACAATAAGTAATATAGCAAAAGCATGATTATTGTACATATATAGGTTCCGGATAAAATTGATCTGCAATCCAAACGAGTTCCATATTCATTGTATATGTATATTTCCAATAGCATTATGCAGTCAAAATTTCGAAGTCCTCATAATAATAAATTACCAAATGTAGTCTTTGCAAAATTCACATTTGGTCATATTGAATAACATTACTGATCTACATAGAGACAAAGATAGCAATCTAGTCGTACAGAAAAACACCAACATTGTAAACAATCATGACATAACTAATTACTAACACTTGAGCATTTAGGACATGAACATATGTACAGTCAAATTTGATTATTGTATAGACACATAAGAGACTTTCAAGAACTTTTCATCTGTCTTCTGTCTTGACACAGACTTCCTGTATCGTCCCTAGAAGACACTTTCTTCGAATCTAGAATATCAAAGGACAGCTAACATACATATGTATATGTACATAGTCGTTGTAAAATCATTGAATTTTCTAGACATATATCGACATTTTAATTTTTGCTATCGAACATTTTGATCACAATTAACTACTACAAAACCCGAAGAGTGGTGTCCGTTTTTTTTTGGCAAAATACGTCATTTAGCTGACCGACACAAAACTTATTCTCATCGTAGAATTTAAAGTAAAATCAAACGCGAATTCAAAATCCGAAAACGAATCAAATTTGGCAGAAGTTTTGACATAAATTTGTTTATTTAGTCATTTTACAAAAACTGTTTTAGTTTGTAATTGTTTTCCTTGTTCGGTCATCAACTAACCAAATAGATATTACGTAGAAACCAGTTTATAATTGTTTCTGTTGCGCCAATTATTTGTCCATAAAAATAAAAGAAGTGTTATAGCGGCGCACGTATTATATTAAATTCTTAAAATGGCAGGATCTGTGTAAGTTCAAAATTCTTTTATCAAAGAGAGGAGATTGTTTGTATTTTTAAATAACGTATGTAGTAAATGTAAAACAGAGAAGCCGATAGTAATAAATGCTAAATAGATAATTATACTTGCGCTGCAATACTTTTTGTTTTTGTTAGTAAACTGAAAGCAGTTATACCTTCTTTTTACTTAGAAAGTTGTTTTATAAATCAATGTCAGTACCCAAGATAAATAAATCCGAAGAGAGGAAGCCATAGTACTTTGATACTTCAAACAGAAACAAAAAGCGACTGTATCATGTCCGTTCGACATTGTCTTTCCATAAAAAACAAAGGAATAATGACATTTCTTTTTATAATACTACATAGCGTGAAATCTTGTCATTGGTGATCAAAATATGAATGCTTTTCGTGTTACTACAAATTACAGTAGACAATCTAATCGAAAATTCATGTTGCCATATACTATCACAGCGAGAAAGTTTATATTGGCCCTACAAAAAAAAAAATCAATTTAACCGAAATTCGGAGAAGATGTAGCATTTTATTGTCGCATGGAGCTCGAATGTCAGCGGGGATAACATTTTATACATATAAAACCAGCCAAGTTTTTGCAAGTTATGAACTTGAATTCGACAAATAAACTCTTGGGAAACTATTTTACCGCCTGTTTAAATGAAGAATAATAAAAAAAGTGTTTTAATAGAATAGCTTTTCGTACAATTCAGATTTATTACACATATAGTAAAATAAAACAGAAATACAATTCTATTTTTAGTACTATCTAATAAAATAAACCACATCCTCCCGAAAATTATATTCTCAAAAGCGCTAAAGAATAATGCGGAAATGTAGAAGCTCACGGAATATAAACAATAAGACGAAGATGTGTTCTAAGATCAAGGGCAGAACTTCTTATACTTATACATATACATATATGTATACATATATCAAAAGAAATACCTAATATATAATGAAATGATAGTGACCGTCCTGATGAACGATGTGCTGAAGTACCTCTAATTGAAAAACAAAAACAATTAGGATTTTCCAAAGCTTATCTCCAATGGATGGTAAAATGTTCCGTGATTCACTGAAAAATGTTGATCTCTAGATGGAAAATTTATAGCATTGTGTCCGAATAAAAAAGAACAAATATTTAATTTCAATTAAATTCAAGGTGTGCACGAAAAAATATAAAATGAAGTTGCTCTTGATAGGTCCAGATAAAAACCGAGCCCCACATGTCATGATTACATATGAATAAAAAAGAGCTTCATTGCAAGGTAATTTCGTCTTTTGCAAGTGAATTGTATATATTAGTTAACGTACTCCTGTAAGTACACAACATAATGCGTCCGACATTTTTAACCTTCGCTTTCATGAAGACATTTTTCTACGTGAACTCATGGTATGTACCTGGGTAGATAATTAATGATAATTACTTTATCCATTCAAGTTGAGTAAGGCTGTTTATGTTTGTGTATTTTTTTTGTCAAAATAGCTAATATTATAAGAATACTTAGTGCATTTCTAAAATTATCGATAATCTTAATAAAATATCGTATTCTCTAATAATAAAAATATAACGGCGTACATCACTAAAGAGCTCGGTAGTAAGCAAAATCGGTACTTCCGGTAATATTATTATGCAGTGAATATCATCGTTGCTTGTAGTTTATTTTCATTACAGTCTTGAATTTGTCAATAATAATATGCACTTTAAACCAAATGCACCAAATTTGCAGATTTTTTAACAAAAAAGCTAAAGACTTCTACCAGCAATGGAGAGCTAACAATCCTCATAAACATCCTCTGTCGTGAACTAAAATTACTGACAATGAGTTCACAGTATTCTTAGGACTTTTGCTTGTGATGGGCACTCAAAAATCGTCAAAGGAAAAGTTAAGTGAGGTTTGGAAGGAAAATGCTTTTCCCCTTTATCGTGCGACAATGTTTATCAATCATTTTCAACAACTTTTACGTTTTATTCCGGTCGAAAATCATATGATAAGAGTTGCTCGACTGTCGGTAGATAAACCAGGTCCAATAATGGATATATGTATTTGAAATGATCAACTCAAATTTAAATACTCATTTACGCAAACGAAGTGCCAGAATTGCTATAAGGGCTCAAATTTGGAAAAATAGAGGCTACGAGAAAAATAAGCTAGCTAAGTAACAAAACCAATATAAGTTTACATGTTGACATGAGTACCACGGTATATATTTATGAACCCGTAAATACAAACACAATAAATAAAAAAACTTCTGAAATCTTACCATAATTTTTTTCAATTCTTTATTGCCTAAAAATTTGGCACATTTTGATAACTGAGCTTAAAGCTATTTGAAATTCGATGAAAACTGTGTAAGTTATTAACAACTGAATATTAAAATATCTACCTCGGTAGATATTATAAAAGCGAAGATTAATTAGACGATAAACAACTCTGAACCGAGTGCATAGTGCCATAGTAAGGCATAAAATTTTGTTTTGTGATTCGTTGATATACCGTAAACTTCCAGGAAAAGTTGATGACACTAGTAGTTGATCTAATTGAGATGCGTCAGTGTCTTGTGTAGGTACCTTAAACTTTTTTCAGGAATACGTAACGATCAATTTCTAGGTTGATTTCATTACAGTACAATCCGGGTATTTCGCCGCCCTATAATTTGTAAACCCCGTTTATTCGTAATATATTGGCTATCCTCTAAAAAAATTCCGATAAATCGGAAAAAACCAATGCATTTCGGGCCTCTCGGTTATTCGTAATAGTATCTCTATTGAAGTTATTGTAAACGTCTTATAATTCGTAACAGCCTGACGCTCCCTTTGGTAATTCGTAATATTCGCCGAACAATAGCGATTTATTTCTCTAAATGTGCATATTTGTTAGCTTACAATATATCCTCTTGTTTGTATATCTTGTAATACATATTTAAAAAAATGTGTTTTCTAATAAATCACGTTCTGTGTAACCATATCTATACATATTTTTCTTATTTCTATCCCTCCCTCATTGGTTTTACTATACATACTTAATTTCGTGTATTCAAAATCCTGATAATTCGTAAGAATAAACGAGTCCGTTGGCATTACGAGTTATCGAGATTTTACTGTACTTTTAATTAAATGCAGTTGGTCTCTTGAGAGTTTGGCAAACATCTCAACTAAGTATTTACTCCATAGATTGAAAGTGCAGAAGATGTGTAGAGGGTGTCTACTGAATAGTCTACGAAAATAAAAGAGGTTAAAGCTAATGGTATGGAAACCTAAATTCCAAATAATGAATACTTTATGTCCACGCAGTAATGAGAAAATAATATTTTTCAATCTCATTCCCGCCCTGTTGTTCGAGCGCAACGTATGGATGGGCAACACAGGCAGAACATTGAGTTATTCACAGGCATTCGTTGTCTTATGTGCACCGGAGACAGAACAGTAGTAAATTATTAATTACCAGATCATTAGATAATAATATGTCGTTGAACTTTAATATTGAAAGTTTCTGTAATGAAAAAAAAAAAAACAAAAACACTTGATTTTTACAAAAAAAAACCAGGTCGAAATGAATAAAATCTGTAGTAGCTGTGTGATCTTGTTATAAATAGAATATGTCTGAAAAGACCACATGTGCAACTCAGCTGCTTGGTAAACAAATGCATTCATATAGTACAATAAACATTTATTTACATATCATTCAACTTGATAAAAAATATTTGTTTATGTCTATTAGAAATTTTGGCAGCGTCCGTTTTTGTCTTGTACACACGTGTCACGCTCGGATTCAACAAAATTTATTTAACAGAATTTGGTAATTATTAAAGGTAAAATTACTTTAATGTATGATCGTATTTTTTTTGGATTTACCTTTATTGTGATACTAGTTTTATATTGTTTATTTTTCCGACACTATTTATTTGACACCCTGTATAACGGATATCGCACAACGTCATTGTAACTTGTTGTTTTTATTTACTATATGCTTTCATCTAGAATATGTGATAGTTTCATAATCATAAATCATACTTAGCTTACAGTATAAAAATCAGTTAGTTTTTTTCATAATATCGATTTACGTACGCTGATGAGAACACATCTATTCCTTTACACAATTACAACTTCTTTATAAACTTACTTCCTGTTGTTTTGTTCCTGTTTGAATTCTATGTAATAAAGCTTTTCGTTGATACAATATCCTATTTTTAGCTGGATTTTCCAGCTCAGAAACCGTGTTGCGAGCAAGTCATAATTTTAAAAAGGACCATAGCCGATAACTGATGCTACAGGCACAAGACAATAATTCTGCATGGATTTTTTACCGTCCTTTTGGTGTATCGGTTTCACAAATGCAAGTTTTAGTGATTTCGAAAAAATTTCTACTCGAAATGAATCGTTCATACGATTAGGAAGCGGTCTACATAAGAGAGCTTTTACATCTCTAATAAGAAAAACACTAACCTCATCTGGACTATTGGATCTCTTATTCTTTAAACAGTTAAAAGCCAACATCAATATCTTTTCTGAATATTCGATAAAAGCCATTCCGTTTTGTCAAATAGAAGTAGGTAAATCACTTTCAGGTATTTGATTCACAATTTCATGAGCAGCCTTCCAAAAAAAATTTTAAATTCTGTCGCAATTAAATGGGAGTTCACAATAGTGTTATTTTCAGTATCATGACTAATTATTCCATCGAATTATACAAAATTGATTTACTTAAATTAATATAGGTATTTCTATTGACAATAATATAAACAATAAAATTAATATACAAGTACCCACAATTATTTTGTGCTTAATATTTACTTGTTTACAGTTTTACACTGAATAATGCGAAATTTTAATTATTACGGTAATCCAAGCTCTCGGAAGCTTAGTCACATCAAATATGTATTTACTACTCAACATGTTTTTCCAACAGGAAATACCACGTTACAAATCAACAATAAACATGAATGTAAACGCTTAGCAATAAAAACACAAACCTTTAGTCGTCCTAAATCCCTGGTTAATGGCTCGTGTAGTTCTTACTGCCGCACGATAAATACGCCAATAGAAAAACAGCATAACAAACATCGGAATGAAGAAGGAGCCTAGCGCGGAGTATACCACATATCCGACTTCGCTGGTAATTTCACATTTCCATTCACATGCTGGATCTTCGACATGAGTTGAATTCGAGTCGGAAGTTGTCTGAAACCAATTAAAAATTAATGAAGCTAATCATACTCGACGATCTATATTTGATAGCGCAGAAAGATGTTGCACATTCTGATCGTTGCATAAAACATATCAACCTACAGATCTTCGTGCGAAATCGTTCGTTTAAAATCTATATATAGCACTACTTCTGTGACTTAAATATGTAAATAAAATACACAAGTCAAGAGAATAATTTAAACACTAATTTCCCTTAATTATCAAAATAAAACACTAAAAAGCAGGAATGAAAATAGTATCGAAGAAGCACTAGAAACTGATGCATTATAAAACTAAACAATATTATAAACAATGACAATATACAGAATGTTTACGGAAGCATATTTTTCTGCCCTTTTGTGTTTATAAATAAAGGTTTGGATAAGTAGAAAATCTTATTGTAATTCGGGGTCTTTTCTTCGCTAAAATGAAACGCCATGCTATAAAACAAAAATAAAAGTGTATCACGTCGTCACATGTGGCTATAATGTCTTAAATAGAATACACAAAATCATCAGAACATTCTAAGATGAGTGCTGAAAGATACAGAAGCGATTTAATATAATAATACAAACATTTTTATATATTAGAAAATTACTAGCAAAATCTATTAACCTCTTCTTTTTTGAAAACATATCTACAGAACAGTGTAAAAGGCTAAAAACATAAGATACCGTCATTTATCCTGCTGTAGAGTATTAATCAAAAATACATACATATGTCTAATGGGTTGGTTTAGAATCGACTCAAACTGCCATAAAACTCGAAAAAAGTATGCTTTACAGCGATATCCGAATGCGAAGCAGTAATGATGTGGTCAACTACATGTAAATTACTATTTATAGATGCCATATATTTTTGTATCAAATCGAGTTTCATATGCAGGTACACAATTAAGCTTAATGCAAGGGATCATTTATATATATTCCCAAATTGATAATTTTGTAATGCGATCTTATGTTTTTAAATAAATAAATATGGAAAATCGCTATCGCCTACATTTTCACTATATTTCTAAGTATTAAAGTAATTAAAAATTGTATGAGGATTCTTGTATAATTTGAGTTTCATATGCAACTAGACAATTATATTTAATGCTGCAATCATTTATATATTCTTAAATCAATAATTCGTTAATGCGATTTTAACATATAGTTAAATCACAAGCGCATACAATTTCCCTGTATTTCGAAGTATTTATGCCATTAAAAAATTGTCTGAGTAAGGGTTTTCGTATTGTTTGAGTTTCATATGGAACGACACAATAAAATTGTATTAATTTCATTTTAGTTTGACTGTCTTTTCGTTTACCTTTCTTATTATTTGAAATAAATTATTATTTGTTTACTGTGTGTTAATTAATACTAGAATAGAATCAGGCTTTTTTAACGAAACAAACTTAAGGTGAACATAGATTCCTGTCTAATAACTTCTTTGATAAATAATTTTTCTTATGGTTCTAAAAATAATTTGTAGGTACCCTATTATTAAAATCAACTAAGGAGAAATACGATAATTATTTTATTTGTGTTTACGTATATATATTATCGAAAAGATCCTTGTTATACCATTAGGTGTAAGGACGCTAGACTACGTAATAATACAGATATCGAACGGATCTGAAAAAGAATATATTTCTGTAGCTATTTTAAATGTATGCGTACCAGTTCATAAGCAAATCGCTTTATTACTACAAACATCTAGTTAAATGTAGAAAGTTTTTGTGTGTGCCGTTAGGTCCATGTTGCTTGTCGGGTGAGTCGATTCTAAATCAACCCAGTGTACTTATGTATTTGCTGGACAGGTAGGCATTTCCGAGAAGACAAACTTGTTTTATAATCCAATTAAATTAATTGTATTATGGAATTTATCTCTTTATATTTACGGCTAATTACCATCGTTACCAGTCGTTATAAAGTTAGTATGAGTTAGATGCCATTTTAGCCATGATCTCTCTTTTAGTCACTATCAAAAGTTATTCTAAAAAGTGTACACTTCGAATTGAAATACAATTAAAATATGGAAAAATATCATAGCCGTATACTACGGAAGATGACGAGCTTGCATTGAAATATATCCCGCTTTCTTTACTCTTTTCTAACTAATGAAACAGTGTATAGAGTTAGCGTTGCTTCTATCTCTTTTGTGCCGATGTGTAATTGATACAAATGTAACACACGAGAGATTCTATGACTTGTTAATGTTATAATAGACGTTGATTTGTTTTTGATGTATTCGAATTTTTTTCTGTTATGTTAGACGGTGATTCGTTCTTGAAATATTCGACTTCTTTTATATTATTTTTTGGCATATCGCGGTGTTATATTGAATTGTTTTCTGTTAATTTTTGTTTATTATATTATATTTACTTTTAGGTGATTATTTGAGTAAGTTATTATTTTTGTTATTATTATCCTACAAGAATGTATTGTATTGAAACGTACGTGGGAAGTTATTTTCCTTACCAAGACAACTTGGAGATGTTATCATATGCATCAAAGTTTGTAATTATTGCCTAATAATTTTGTTGAATAAATATAACGCTAGGTTCCGTGCAAGGGAAGTGAGGTATCGAGGCATTGTAGCAGGACATATCCTTATTTATATTTTCAGGACATATCCCTGTAATCAACACTTCAGTGTAGAAAGTTTTGTGTCTTTCACAAACTTTCGATTGAAAAAGGATGCGATACCAACATTATACCTTATAGCTATAAGATCAAACATCATTACTGTTTTGTGCCGTATTGGTAGTGGAGGTATTTATTCAGTATACGGCATATGGTATAACAGCCGACAATTAACCATCAGAAAAGTTATATTTTATTCTATTCTTAAACTTTCACCACAACTTTCTAACACCACCCATTTATGGATTTCACTAGCATATCTGCCCATTATTATTATCGCCGCTGGTTTTTAGTCGAATCGCAGTATTCTACCCATCGCAATCAAATCACACAATACATATATGATGTGTAGGATTCCTCTAGTTTTCATGTTGTTCCAACATTTTTAAATAGACTTACAAGCCGAGGTGTAATAGATGAACATTCTTAGGTAAGTGCTTGATGACAGTGTATTGACTTCTCTATTCACCGAAATTAATGTACTGGCTATATGTATAAACTGTACGTATAACAAAAGATAATGGAACTTCAGATTTCTATAGCCGCCCTTTATAACTATTTCAACTGAGTAATCTGTATAGCGTATAATAGTATAATAATGTAGCAGTTTACTTACTCGAATGCGAAAATTAGATTTGCTGTTTAAATTCTGTTCATAATATACGACGACTATATAAGGAGAACATTTGAAGTCTAGATCGATAGACATATTTATAGATAAATGATGTTGCATTATACTTGAGAGCACACGTGAAAACATCACGCGATGAAATCCGAGCTATCAAAAATTAAAGTAAACCTAGATACTATTCTAGTCGGCTTCGTGCTATTTTGTGAAACAAAGCAGGAGTTTAGAAACTACGCACAATAACTTGTATACAAAAAATGTAAACAATATGAAACAATTCGAATAATTTGCTTGCAAACTGTTGTTAGATATAATGGAATCAAGATCTAAAGAAAATCCCGAAACAACTATTTTTAACGCTCAAACATAATTATATAATTAATAAAAAGAAAACGAAATAGACAACACGGGGCTACTGCCAGGATATTAGATACGCTTAATAGCAAGTGGATATATGTATGTATGTAGGTATTCACAGTCAGTTGAAACATTAATAGCATCTTTGCGAAAAGAGGCGTTGTTTGATCTACCCTGGCATACCCGCCATTTTTTCATTTTGTACTGACATACTATAGAACTCTCTCGATCTGTTATGGAGTTTCAATAGTATGTGCAAGAACAATTAATATTATGGATATCCGTTCTAAATCTTACCTCGCCTGCCAGCTATGAAAAGATCATTTGCCCCATTTGCCGTCTTGATGTCGAAGCCAATTTCTCTCGAGCATCTCATACTGGTCAGGCTAAAAGACGAGTTCGATCGGGATGGTGGCTTAGCAGATAACCAGTATGGATTTCGCGAATGTAGACAAACTACACACGCTATCCTACAAGTCATAGCGCAAGCAAAAGCTGCGGCTGACTTTGCAGGCCACCAGAACCGTAGACTCTGCGCCATGGCGACTTTGGACGTAAAGAACGCTTTCAACAGCGCATCTTAGCAGCGTATTTAGGACGCCCTACAAGAGAGAGGAGTAACACAAGGTCTCCAAAACATCATTGCGTTATACCTCTCGAAAAGAGAAATAATAGCTGAAGCGGAAGGAGTCGTCGTTAGCTGTAAGATAAACAGCGGAGTGCCCCAGGGATTAGTGTTATGACCGACAATATGGAATGTCATGTACAACGACCTACTCAAAATGGCAATGCCACCGGCGGTCCAAATGGTTGGTTTCGCGGACGATGTTGCCCTGATAGTGACAGCCATTATCCAACAGACCTTGATGAGTTCAGTATATTTAGCCCTGCTCAGATTCATTAATTGGTTGAAATCCAGGGACCTTCAGCTAGTGCCGGAGAAGCCGTCCTTCTGACGACCAAACGTAAAATTGGGAGGATCCAGTTTAAGTTACAGGGGCACACGTTAATCCCAAAACCGGCCAAATTGTCAATCCAAATTGTCCTTTGCAACACATATCCGAGGAAGCATTACTAAAGCAGAAAGGACTATCTCCGCACTCTCGTGTCTAATTTCCAACGTGGGAGGCCCTCGAATTTCAAAACGAAGAATCTTGGGTGGTGTTGTTCATTCTCAGATCCTTTACGCAGCACCGATATGGTGGCAGGCGACCATGAACACTAAACTACGCGCTAATCTGACATCACTCCATAGAGTAGTATGCATAAGAGTCTGCTGTACCTATAGAACAATCTCCGCCGGGGCGATAGCAGTAATCACAAAGCTCGCGCCGTTTGAACTCGCCACGTGGGAAAGATACGCTCGCTATACCGGGACATCTAGGAAAGAGGCCAGACAAGAACTGATTAGGAAATGGCAGTTGGCATTGGATGAAGGAACCTATGGCCGCTGGACTTACCAACTGATTCCTGATATTAAAAACTGGTTGGAAGGGCCTGAAAACGAAGCCAATTACTTTACCACACAGGCGCTGTCAGACCATGGATGCTTCAGGCGATATCTGTATGAGCGAGAGAAGGTGGACTCGGATGAATGCCCCTACTGCGGAATGGTGGATGACGCTCACCATACACTATGCGAATGTCACAGATGGGCACTTAATAGACGAAAATACGAAGAAGAGTCGGGAAGGATACTTGATATCGAAAATGTACGAAACGATCTGATTTCGAAATTGCATAGCTGCAAGCTACTTGACTGCCTTGGAAATATAGTAAAAACAAAGGAAGAGGAGAACAGAAGAAAACCGTAGCCTTAGACACACCCTGCACTGAAGAAATGCGACAGCGGATTCCGGTGTAAAGTGCACATCCAACGAAATCTACCCGATCATGAAGTTATTGTTAAACGCATTCGCAAAACGAAACTCTTCGGGGAAAAAACTTCATCGAGCAACACTTGGTGTAAGTGAATGTGGTATGGCCGGCTAACACTACCGGATATTGGTAGGCTTGTACGTGCTACTACTACCTGCTAAAAAGAAAGTATTTAACCCCGGTTTATGCAAGAGTCGATAAATATTTATCGGAACATCATCAAATAAGTAGGATGTTCCATTTAAATTTTATGAGTAAGTTAAAGACCCGACTCACCTTGTATACGAGAACTTTTTTCCGTTAAATTCTTGTATATGTGCAACTAATTTTAGGACATGAAGCATAAGAATGCCCACACGTTTTTCCCAATATTTTTTAATAACTTTTATAATTTCTAGAGAGAAGAACTAGAGGTTCCACGCACTAATGAGGCACCCTGTATATACATACATACGTTTGTATTTCTTTAACAATATACTTTTAATCTATGAATGATTAGGTAGGCCAACGCCAAAAATATACTTTCGAATTAATCTTGATTTTGGCGATACTCAGTGTTCTGAATCTAACTATGACAAAAGAAAAGTATTGTCACGCAAAATCTCACATTTCAATATTCTAATGTGTTGCATTTAAGTACATCGAACTAAATTGTTTGTTCCTCATAACACTCGTAACATTGTGTTACGACAGTGTAGTGATGCAACATCAAACACCGCAGACGTTATTCTTTAACGACAAATTAGTTTTTACGTTAGTTTTTGTGTCTATTCTGATGATTGCTCCAACGAACTAGCAACTACAACTGCGACTAATTTTATGGTAAGTATAGCTTATTACGTTACAACCAAGCAAATTGTGTTAAGTTTCAAATAATTTTAGTAAATTCTAATTACTTATTTTCACGTCACAAGAAACTATCATAATTTTCTCAAACTAAAACTACTGAAAATAATGAAGTCAAACTAAGTTTGATAACAAAACTATAATAAATCGTGCATACGGTATATAAACACTACAAAGGTTTATTATAAACGAGAATTATAATACGATAGCAATGTAACTTCAATTTGAAATAAATCAACGATTCCATATTTTTTCATTGTTGCTGGAGGTGCTTATAGGAATTCTAGCTCTATTTGCCACAACAAATCGACAAAATAAACAAAACTGCAAATAACGATCAATATCCTAATTAAGTCTATTCTGCCCATTTTTAAGAGTTGATGTTAGTAATGTTTAGATACAAAAACAATATGAAAATGTTACAAAAACTATGCTAAATATATGTATGTTGCAAATGCTTTGAACGAACAGAATCTTATATACAGGGTGTCCCAGCGAGACCGTTCGTTAGAAGTTTACGGGGTTCTCACGAAAATATTAATTTGAAAATTTAGAACTATGTATAGTTGGTTGTGCTCTCTCCAATTAAAATATTTTTAGATTCCTAGCGTTTCCGGTTACACCGGAAGTCGCCATCTACTTTGCTATTGTTAATGAAACACCCCATATATTTTTACATATTTGGATTTGCCTATTATTAAGCTTTACAAATATCTTTAATGTTTGCAATTTGATTTGGGCGTTTTGTAGTTATTCGATTTTTTCTAAAAAAAATTGCTATAGTAGACGTTTATTCAAAAAATCGGAGAGCACTTGATATTTCGAATATCAATTTAGGATTTATAATATGCAGAAACAACATGTTGGAGTATGTTTTGGCACTGAGAACGGCTGTCTAACCTATGTGGTTACTTTACTATGGCATGTTAACTTTGACAAATTTTGAAGAACCATAACTTAATTTTTTCAAATGGTACCCCCATATTTTATTAGTTAGCCATCTTCAGCGTCTAATTTTACACTTTTTATAGCCAACATGTCCTATATCTGAAATTGATAGTTTAGGAGATACTTAGCTTCTTTTAAAAAATGCACACGTTACACATAACTCATCGATACTTATTTAGTGTGCCATGAAAAATAAGCGTTCTCAAAGACTTATTGTCAAAGTCTAATGTCAAAGTCACACTTCGTCGTTACTTACAGTTAAAATGGATAATGCTAACGAAAACAATATTTACACAAATTAAGAAATACTTAATTTATTTTTTATATCGGGAAAGTGCGACAAAGTTCTTAGTAGAACCTCGGATGACAAAGGTAAATTTAGAAGAATAGAAGTAAATTTTGTGCGTTTTGATCAAATTGCTCATCCGTTAAACCGACAAAAAGTGTAGTTGATGATGAGGATGAAAAATTGAATACCTTAACTTATTTCGAGGCCAATTCCAGCGCCTCAATTCGAGCTGCCGAAGAAGATCTGCAAATCAGTAAGTCTTCAGTACATAGAATTTTGAAAAAGCATCACTTCCACGACTACAAGCTAACTCATTAGTGCAAGACCTTCATCCTCAAGACCCCAACGACAGAGTTAACTTGTGTGAATTTTTTGATTTGTGTAAACATTGTTTTCGTTATTGTTCTATATTTCAACTCTATAGCAATAATGTAAAGGCACTTAACGGATAATTATTAATTTACTACCATTAAACGACGAAGCGTAAGTTTGACGTTAGATTTTAGCAATCAATCTTTGAGAACGCTAATTTTCCATGGCACCCAAGATAAGCATCGATGAGTTATGTGTGCATTCTTCAAAAACTCTAATTATCTCCTAAACTATGAATTTCAGGTATAGGACATGTGGAATATAAAAGATGTATAATTAGATGCTGAAGATGACTAACTAATAAAAAATCGGGGGTGCCATTTGAAAAAATTAAGTTATGGTTCTTCAAATTTTCGGGAAGTTAACGTGCCATAGTAAGGTAACCACACAATTTAGACAGCCATTCTCGGTGCTAAGACATACTCCAACATGTTGTTTAAGCATACTATGAATCCTAAGTCGATATTCGAAAAATCGAGTGTTCTTTGATTTTTTGAATAAATGTCTGCTACAGCAATTTTTTTTAGAAAACATCGAATAACTACAAAACGCCCACATGAAATTGCAAAAATTAAAGATATTTGTAAGGCTTAATAATAGGCAAATCCAAATATGTAAAAATATATAGGGTGTTCCATTAAAAATAGCAAAGTAGATGGCGACTTCCGGTGTAACCGGAAATGCTAGGAATCTAAAAATGTTTTAATTGGAGAGAGCACAACCAATTATATATAGTTCTAAATTTTCAAATTAATATTTTCGCGAGAACCCCGTAAACTTCTAATGAACGGTCTCGCTGGGACACCCTGTACATATACACTATATTTAGTAAATTGAAATTTATCACTCCCCGGGTGCAAAGAAATCACACAAAAGAAAATTTATGCGCCCAAAAGCTTAAGAATCAATTTATCTCCACTGAATTTTCCCCAAGTTCCCCGCTTGAATTCCTTTATGAAAACGGTCCCGCAGAAGTGCAAAACTAACACAATTAAAAAGCGATCTATGCCAGACGAAATTCTGCCAATGCATTGTAATTATTGTAATAAATGGTAGTAAATTTACATTGTTCAGCGATCATTTTCAACTTCGTTGGATAACGCAAAAAAATACACAATGATTTTAATTATTAAAAATGTATAATAAAAAATTATATCACTTTGCACAGTTCTGTATCTACATACAAAGTATCAGGGGTAAAGTCCTCAAAGTTTTGTGTTTTCATGTGTCTAACTAACTACTCAAATTCTTCTCCATTTACATGTATAGCCTCAAATATTTGTTTGCTTTTTTTGCAAAAACACATACCTATGTAATTTCTGTACTTTTCAGTTCTTACGTAGAACATCCATTGGAATCGTTAAAATTTGGTTTATAAGTTTTTCAATGTTATCTGTATTTGCTTTTCTTAATTAAAATTCAAATTAAAAAGTAGTCGAATGTTTTCGTCCTTAATAATTACCTGTAAGTGGATGCTTTTACTTGCAATTGCCATCTTAATAGCAAGAAAGTTAAAACAAACTGTTAAGTTATAAGTATAAATTACTTAGAACTATTGATCGTTGAACCGAATCTGATACGTTCAACACACAAATGACGCGCTACCTAAATTCCATTCTATTCCAGTTAATTGGAGGAAGCATCTGCTCTTGTTACTTCTCCTGATTACGAATTCATTTAGTTGCAACATGCAGTGTATTATTTTATTCTACATATAACGCGTCACACCGTACATACGCTGAATGTGTCTGCAAATGAACGAAGAGACAGAAGCTGAGTCTGAATAAATAGTATACTAGTCTAGTCTCTATTTAATACATTACTAATTGAGGGGCGTTCATAGAAAATCAGTCATCTCCACTTTTGGCCAAAATTTAGTTTGATATGATTTCGTAGTGCTCTTGGTCGTTTGTATCGCTTACAAGGCTCAGAATGATTCAAAGTCAGTTTTATTCCAAAATAATCTAAACCACAATATGGTCAGTTTAGAGCATAAGTAAAGGAACTGAACTTGTCTGTAACTGTTTGAAAGACGACCATACCATTGTTTTATTTGTTGTTTCCTGTTGTATTCTTCATTTCAATTTGTCAATAAAAATATTTTAGAGTAGGTACCAATAATAGTATTTTTTTTCTAATACAATAATAGATAGAATTAAGTACATGTGAATTATATGTTTCAACAAAACCAGACACACTTGCAGCAACACTGTGTTGCCAGTGTTACCAGCAACATTTGCATTCACGCAAAACAATACATATAAATTCTTTTCATCAAAAGACGTAGATTTTTCTATAACCATAACAGTGTTGAAAATATTATTTGCTATTTATACTACTTGTCATATAAGTTGCAGAATTATAATTGCAATACTCTTAAAACAAACTGTTTTTTTCGTTTTTTGTCGAAACTACATTATGTGGATATGTCTGATTTTGCATGAACGCTGCTCAATTGTAAGTGTTTAACATAGAAATGTACTCAGGATCTCCTTTGACGCGTTAGTTACGATTAGAATTAACTATAAAATGCAGTACAGAAGCAATAACGTTTTAAAAAAGTATAATACTACCGCGAAAAGTTTCATTATGTAGTGAAATAATAGATCCACGGTCAGTTAACCGGAATCTCATCGACAGATTCGCAACGGGGGACAGCCAGACAGCGAATCTGTTGACAGCGGATTGCGGGCGATGAAATTGACCGATGATCTAGGATGGAGCTTTTAGTAGTAGTAGCCGAGTTCTAACATTTCGTTCACTTGCTCTTGAATGACCTCGCGTGCTTTTGTTGAAGCTCTGTGTTCTGCAAAATTAGTTTTCCCTAATGTTTTATTATCTGAATTAGGTTCCAACAAGGTAAGCAGTTGATGTTTCTGTTAATACTCAAGAGACTCATTTATACTCACGTTCCTTTCACCGACACTTGTAACGAAACAATCAATTTCTTCATTCAAACCCCGATTAATGTCACCTTCATTACTGATATATGTTTTCAAACAGCCAGCGACCGTATTTTCAAAAACTTTCTGTGGCAATTTAGAGAAGTTGTGCCATTTTTATTTTGAATTTTTGTGAAATTATTTCGCGGAACTATTAAGTGTAAGTGGATATTATTTAGTTTTATGTGCGGATCTAAAGTTGTCTTGCAAGATGTTTCACGGCATTTAGATATCGTGTCCACGCACCTAATATTTGATGTTTTATTAGATTGAATTACAACGTTATTTGACATGAGTCAATGTATCTGGATATCTCGCCAGCTGATGTGATCATTAAATCTTGAACTTTGTAGACGTGTGTCTTCAAATGCCTGTTTTTAAGAATATAATATAATAAATTGCACCAAATTTGCGTATTGATTCGGTCTTTAACATATCTGACCCACGGTACCGCTAAATGGACAATTTTATTTTCTAACATGTAATTTGTAATAATGACTGGAATAAATATTTGAAACTAATTTTGTAATGAGCACCTCGTTTAACAAAATAATAAACGGTTTTGATTTTTTACTTATGTGAATAAGTAGATCCTACTTCTGGTTTATTGGGTAGTAGGTACATCGTTTTCGACTTTATAAAATTAAAAAAAAA
>ML218523.1:0-18912 GCA_004785975.1 Popillia japonica
GAGCAATTAAACAGGAGCGCCTTACAGTGTAGTCCTCGCTTGTCCCTATAGTGAAATATTCATTAGCAATGCTGGAGATGAGAGTATGAATTATTGTGTTTGATGTTAGGAATTGCCGAAGGGAATCTGCGGAGACGGAGATAAACTAAAGTCTAAATGAGTGCGATGTGAAGAAGGAATGAGATTGATTGCTGCTTTAATGCGTCGCGAGGGTGTGGGAGGCTGTCCTAAAACTTCAATATAAATATTCACTCCTTCAGCAACGTAATTAAGCAAAAACGAACCAGTCTGTACACGTAAGAGACAGCTTCATTATCGCCATCTTTCGTATCAGTTCTTTCAATTTCATTCTTCATATATCTTCCTTCTTCTCGAGCTCCTTTTTTGTGCACCTAGCGGTGAAGTGACGCTTGACAGATGCACAAGAAACGCCTAACGACCGTCTTTTTTTCCATCTCCGCACTCTATCGCACTTCGTCCGACGAACGCCCAAGGAAAAACACGACATAATAAAACATGGCAGACGCTAGAAGTCACGGTCGAGCAAAACCGTTCATAAAACGGAAGCTCTACCTACGGCATCGAGTTCATCTTTTATTAGGCGCACCCTGTTTCGGATCGTGTGTATCTGCGTTGAGTCTAGTTACGGAGGCGATACGAATAAAACGATACGAATAAAACGAGATGGCGCTCTCCTAGTCGTGTCGAACGTGGGTATGTATCTGAAGAACGGCACGGGTGTCTCTTATTGCGACTACTTCCGTTCCCTAGCAAATATTACATCGCAATTTGATAGCGAGATCGCGTCAGGTATTCGAAACTGTACACGTTTTGTTTCGTTCGGATTGTGTAGGAGCCTCGTTTTACGCTTCGGTATCTTTGTGTTGTGCGACTTGAGTCGATCGTTGAGGAAGTAGGAGGTACGCATCTTTTCTAAACAGTTTTCAACACTATCAAACATAATTATCCTGTAATGTTCCATATTTCTTCCAAAATTTGACGTGGATATTAAATTAACGCAGCGGGCTGTGTCTATCCGGTAGATTTAGCCGAGTATATCGTGAATTCATCGACCGTGATCCGCCGCGATGGCGATGTTATCATATTTAAATGAGGGTCGGTTTTTTCCTGTTCCCATCCTTCCTGATATGAGAACGGAAAGATAGCTGGTACTGAAAGGACGCCGCGCGAAAGGGAACGGAATTTATTGCACGGAAGAATTCGTTTGTGTTTATAAAGAGAAAACATGCAACTTTTTGAAGTTTTGAAAAGTCATATATCGGACGCAATGCGAAACAGAATGTGAAATATACATCTCGCTTTCCATTCCTCGGGAAACTGGTGTTTTTTTTATCAAAGGGTGTGTTCTGGCCGAATGGAAATTCGTTCTCCGCGTCTATGTGAAGTAATACATATAACGGGTTAACTCTTCAAATTATTTGGAATTGCCTTTCACCAACGCAAAAGATAGTTTAGCAATGATAAGGTGTGAAGTGGTACGGATCTAAAGTCTTTAGAAATATTACCATCCTCAGTGACTTCATGAAGGCCTTTGGAAACCATCCAAATTCAAAGGATTACCTGTGAGTATCATCAACCTTTACCAAAACAAAACGCTCCTCCAAAATCTCATCGGGTCAAAGCTGAAATCGATATAAATTTATCAAAATTGCCATCATATCAGACATGCTACTAGCCATACCAAGCCCCAGATGAAGTTTTACGGTTTTTGGTGGCCACGCTCAAGCGTTACCAAGACAAAACTTTCCTCCAGAATCATTGAACTACCGCGCTGATCTCTAAGCTTATCTAATCTAGCCAAAACTGAGAAATTCGGTATCAAGGAAGGAACTGCAAAGGCCTTCACGATTAGGGTGAGAATGGATGCTATAGTCTTCAATATCGATGTTGTCTGCTATTCCCATCTTGCCAACTAATTTGGGCAAGGTTAAGCTCGATAATAGGATCCATTAGGTCATTGCTTTCCTGATCCATGATTATCAGTCCAATGTTCCTCCAGAAGCTATTGCCACAGCCTCCACCCAGTTAGATGGCTCCCTAATAGTATCCAACCTTCGTGCTAGACGAAGACAAGTCTGTTGCATGTTCCTTGGAGATTATGTGAGCAAATACAAAAAGAAAAACTTTCTGGAGCATTTTCTTGTACCCAAGTAAGAACAAATTTTATGCACATGAAGGAATCATTATTCTAGCCAGATCTCTCTTCTGCAATTTTTCTTTCCTGGCTTTTAACTGTCTGATGAATTGTCTAAGACAGTTCCTAAGGTGAATCGCATATTTTCGGCCGAAATTAGTTCTTATTGCTGCAAACTCCAGCTACGTCTTGCGTTGGAGTGATGCAGTAGCCACCTATTCGGAACCCCAACGACCTAGTGGCATTCATTAGAAAAGAAATTACGTACATAGACCAACCAGATCTAATAAAACTCAATATATGACCCAAAATACTACCTATCCGATAGCCCTGGCATCATCACAAAAAAGAAACATAAAAGAAGTATAATTTAACCCCTCAGAAAAAAGATAAATTCAACATTTATATTCACCACTCATAAGGGGCAAAGCTTTCTGCAACTGTGGGAAATCTATACCGCACGAATACTAAAATCGAAGAAGTGGATACGRACAGACAGCAGGTCCGGGGATTACGGGCGACGGGATACGGAATTGAGGAAAGATCGACTTCTTTGCCATCCGTCGATGGAGACAGTTATATCAAACTCTCCCGCGAAGAGGAGGACGGCATGGGAATAGACAATAGCTTTCGCTTGACCTGGATACATCCGAAGACGAAGTTTTCAGCTGAACTTCTGCCTGGGATAGATAAAAGCGAATGGTATTACGCGTAGATGCTCAGAAGGTTGTGGATGGGGGAAAAATAGTTTTAAGAAGGGAGGACAATTATTACTGATCTAACTATAATCAAGTTAAAATCAGTGGTGGTAATAGATGCGTCTGATGTTGATGCGATTCGGAAGCTCCCACCTTAGATGTGGGGGGAAGAACTCTGTACGTCGAAATCAATAAGCTCTCTCGATAATTATTGCCTTGAAATATCCAGTTTACGAAAACAACAGCACCGCATTTCGAATCGATAAAGAACTAATCACATTAACATGATTTATTCCCCCCGAAAATAGGGAACGAACTTAAACTGGAGGATTACTTATTAATACCCCTCTAATTGTCTTAATCCTAAACCTAGAATTGGGGGGAAATTCGATAAGACAACGGGGATTAGATGATTGCCTGTCTGATTTCGTGAGCATGTGGTGGCATGATTCAGTTTTTCATAGAGAGGGGAGAAATCCGTCTGCACGTTAGAATTGCGAATTCGCAATTAATAAGGACCTGGTTGCATCACCATAATTTTCCCCACCAACATAAAAGCGGCGAACGGACTTAAAACTTAAGGAGAATTTATTGTTATTGCCGGGTTACCTAAATCCAGCGTTTCTCCTTGGGTTTAGTCCGGTTGCTGCAATTCCTGCAATATGAATTGATCGTTTCTTTCAATTCTCGAACGGCGCTAGCATTAAACCGGAAGGGGGGATTTTACGATGACTTCGTTTAAAATTAAAAGTTATCCTCTAGGGGGCGGAATTAATGGTGCGCACCGTAATACATGACCCAAAACAGAACAATACGAAAGCACTTCGTAGCGGGGAGATAATGGTTAAAGATAGAGATGAAGTTCCCCCCAAAAGACTTAGTGTAGGCTAGTTGTAGTTTTGCTGGATGTTCGAGGAGGGTTCGTAACAATACCGCGTTATGTACAAGAAGGGACACATATAAGTTATTACCCTGTTTATGGGCTAGGAGGGATGTGGAATTATTTTAAGAAAGGTAATTAGATTCGAGGGATGTGTAACTAAACACCGACTTATTTTAAACGACAAGATCCCATTAGTAAAGATCTCCTCGCCGACCGTAACCCGAAACCTTAACGTCATCTTCCAGCAACCTACAGTAGCTCCACCATCAACTCTAACCTTACTTATACATCTCGCAAGATGAATTATTGTCTTCCGCTCGGCAAACCCGATTTCATCCACCCTCGTCCGCCGTACACCCCGTTCCTCACCTCTTCCGTCTCCTACACCTCCTACAACGAACGCCAATCCTTCCCGTCGACATTCCATTAACCCGTCTTTTGAGTCATGTTCGAGACAACGCCGCTAGTAGATGGATTCCGGTTTAATCGGCCTCCGGTTGTCCTACACTAGCAATTCCCCCTTTGTCGCCCTTTACGCTATAGGAGCGTCTTCTGTCGAGGGAGACAACGAGTCGGGTGTTCTCCTATGCGAATTAATTACCGCAACTTGGCGTAGAGTTTGCATGCAGATATCGTTGGGGAAGGGGGGAAAGATGAAAATTGGTGGGATACGCAGGATAGGGTGACGTTTCGCTCCGGGAGAAAATACTCGTGAAAACAATACCGGAATCGAACGATTATTATTGAAGTTTTAAAGGGAAGAGAGAGGGGGAGGGGGAGTCACATAAGTATTCTCTAATAGGATTATATTGATAGGAAATAGAAATCATTTTTTTGGTTGAAAGTTTTGGAGGAGTTAGCGGTGTCTTCGTGAATGAAGGGATTGGTCTAGAACCCTTCATACACAACTACCAACGTATAAATTAAATTTAATCGATTACTTACATTCATCGTGATCTTTGGCGGTGACGGTGAGCACGGTATGCTGGATATCTTCATTTTCGTCAACTTCCGCCTCGTAGAGCGCTTTGTCGAAGTACGGCGGATTGTCATTCTTATCAGCGATTCCAATACGTATGAATTTTGTAACTGAAACAGAAAATAAAAAAATCTCAGAAAATCTTAAAAAAAAAATTCCTGCGATGAGGATATCGTACCTCGTTACGTGGGGATTTATTAAAAAAATAAACTCGAAACTAACTTTACGTAAAAGATCAACGCTAATAAACGCCATCTATAATCGGATACGATGATCTAATTTAAAGCTTCACGCTTTGATCGTTTAACTGGAAGAAAGAAGCGCCAGCAGAGGCTAACTAACACGAGATCTAAAGGTAAGTATTTGATGTTCTGGAGTTTCTGTTTGATCTGCAAATATACCCATCCCTTCCAACCCCCTTCTCTAGCAATTTATTAATTCGAGAAAAGTAATAAGTTCATACGCGACGTCCAGTTCGATGAGATTCATGAGATTATGTCCTAATAAGCAATGGCAGCTGAATAATGATGTTGGATTCTATTATAATGTGAGATGAAGTTGTCGCAAACATATTACATATTCAGCCTTGTTTTCTAGCTCAGAAAATATCCCATTGAGGGTATTATTTTAATATTTAATGCTGCTACATCTATGTATGCTAATCCAAGTATCACCATTCTTTAATTAACCCAATATGGGCGAATAAATAAATTTGAAGCCAACTTAATCAAGCAAAAATATGATTGTCTTGTTAACCTTCAGTTGGAAGAAGAAAGAAGACGGTTGCTACAGATTGCTGTGTCAAAGAAATGGTAAGACAATGGACAGGACAAAAGTCCATAGCTGAGACAGACCAAAAAATTCATTCCAGTAAACATACGTGCCCACATTTAGAGAAGACCTATTGAACAAAAGCAGGAGAACTGTCAAGTCAATAGTAGGGGTAGTAATGGCAAACATATGAGCAATCTAGTGCAGATTCTGTCAGATGGAAGGAGAGCCCCCCAGTAAATTTTATACCAGTGTGAGGAACTAGCCAGACTAAGACTAGTATGCATTAGTGAACCGTAGCCAGACATGGTTAGCTACATGAAGACAACCCAGCCAAAGTTAGAGAGGTTCATAAAAAGGCAAAGCTAGACTGGGTTGGGAAAGCCATGTATAGCCATCTCATCAATTATTTATCTATTGCGGAAAAACGTTCCTCAAGGCTTTAGTACCAACATATGGTTTTACCATGATGGGCAACCTCCACTTTGTGGTTTAAAGGTTCATCAATACACATCTGGACCAGCAATTTCCTCACTGATGGGTCTCTTTATGGCAACTCCTTAGATTGATTTCTTTGGGGATATTTTTCCTTTATGAAACACCTATTCCAAATAAAGAAGAATAGTGAGCAACAACTCCTTAAAGTTTTGTTGAGATGTTCTTTGACCACCCTGTATATTTCAAACCCTCATTCGCATCTTTCTTTCATATGATTGATTTGATTATCTTAATAATTCAGCATAGATTTTCATAAACTTTAGACATTAAAATGAAGCTTCTCCAACCCATACGACAACATGAGAAACCTTTAACACCATTAAGATTTTGGAGATGCAGAAGCACTAAGAGTTCCTAAATAGCAATGTTGTGGACTAAATCGCTTCAAATCATCATCTTGCAACAAATTCTGCGTACGATTTCAGAAATTTGAAACCAAGCTACGAACATCAGAGATGCTGCAACTGTAGCTTCAAAGGCATCAAACAATCAGTTATGGTGGGCATAGAATTTATTGGTTTGCTATTGTATCGCTCAAAATATTGTTAGGAGTAGTCTTAAAAATAGAAGGAGATGATTCTATGCATGTGGTACTGGCCAGGCACAAGCACCCCATTAAAAATTGCTTCGATCATGCATTAGAACAAGTCTAAACTATGACAGAGCACAAAAGTTGCACACTGCACAAAGAAAATGTATGCAGGGCTTTAGTGCCAACAATATAAGCGCGTGTTTCGGACTTTTTACAAACATTCATTTCTTTAATGTTGTGTAAAGTCTCCTTCGTCATCTTCTGGTGCTTATTTGAGTTAGTCTCCGATCTGTCATAGAGGGCGGTTGACAATTTGAATAAACGATACCGAAAACAAGTTAACCTTAGAATTTTCCACCAAAACAGACGGACTGGGTACTAAACACTAGGCTAAACACACGCATCTGTACAAACACAGCAACAAAGGATCCAAATTTTATATTATCTCCACGAAAACTTTCAGCAGAATTTATGTATACGTAGCAACCCCCACTCAACATAATACATTGGTGCTCAAATTATACCTGGTAAGCATATTTGCGAAATATTACCCGGGAGATGTTCTTCATTAGCATTTGATTAATTAGACCACCGTCGTTATAATTCATGTTGAGATATTATCGGCCATTTATTTCGCCTAATAGATGTCAGAGAATGCGGCCCGGGTATCCCTTGTTCTATATTTTTCCCCGAAAATTTCGGCTTGGACGCCTCATCCTGCAATAAATTTAAATACGCAAGGCTACAGGTGTCCGTAACGCTTACGCCACCGGCTTCCGCACTAAACGGTACGCGTTGCAATATCTTCTTGCGTTATTAATTGGGTCTTTCGTATGACTGATTAAAAATTGTTCGTCAAGCGGCGATAATTTTACGAGTGGAGTAGGGAGTGGAGCTATTAGTGGGTGATTTAGGCAATTTTACTAATGTTAGTTGGTAAAAAATTGAGCTCAAGGGACTTAGTTGAGTGAATCCTCTTCATGCGGATCCACTCAGCCAAGTTACAGCTTTATGTGGTCGTTATTCTGCACGAGTAGCGTTCCCAGCTTTCCAAGTAGGTACTCATTTAACGATGTACGCAGATAAAACCACCATTTAGGCTGCATCCAGTAACGATTGGTCTTTTTGGCGATTTTAGCGCTCCTATGCTGGAAAAGCCTTTGAAGATTTGAAATCAACTTTGTCCTTCTTCTGGTGTATCAGTAATATTCAGATCCATGAAGACTCCACACCTCAATTACTCACTAAGAAACACATTCTAAGAAATGTTTGCACGATCGCACAATCTTCTCAGGTAGCATCTTTGGGGGCTTGGCCTCAACTGACCACCATTCCACATGGAGAGTAAACACAGCTTTGAGGTGGATATGTGGATTGATCCACCAATAATGTTCCATTCAGAATACTGGGGTTTAAGAAAATTTTGGCCAAGCCTTAACCTATGGTACAACTTTCTGAATGGATTGCTGGGACAATCAAGTATAAGATAAGAAGCAGTCTGGCCACCTCTTCCTTACAAGTTTTTGGAAAACATTCGAAGAAAACAACTTCTGAGGACTTAAGGAAGACCACATAAAGGGGAATATCATTCAATCCAGTCTGGTTCAACATGGTCTGCAGATCATTGCATCCGCGTCTATTGGGGGATTCTTGTAGATTAGAGATCCGATGCAACTAAATCCCATATAACACGTTGATGTATGCGCAGATGTTCACCCCGAGGTCTGCCATAAAGACGCGGATGGTTCCAGATATTCTGAATCGAAATTTTTTGTCCGTCATGGTAAGAATGGCGAAAGGTTTCTTTCAATCTGGAGAATGCTATCTCGGATTCCAACAACTATGATCAAATTAGTTTTCAAAATAACTGCGAAACGATCAAAACATTTAGAAGAAGCTTTCATAGAAAGTTTTAACTATGATTTCTGAATCAAGCCCTGTTATCTCTATCAGATTGTGAATTTTTTTTTCTTAACTTGGTTTTTCAACAAAATTTGCTTTAGATCAAAACATTGATGAAAAATTCCAGATTTCCTGGTGCAGCAGTGAGATAGAGCTGACTAAACATAAATATACTCTGTGTTGTTCTACACGTATGTATATCTGTAAAACTTGGGATTAACATTATTCAAATGAGTTTTCAATTAGAGGGACTATTGCTCTTTCCAGAATATCGGACATCACATCAGAACCTCGTCCTACCAGAGGGTTCAGGAACTTTAACTAAACAGCGTAAACCGAACATTATGGTAATGTGACGGCCCCGACGGGATAAGCTTGTAGTTTGATGTAAATTTCAAAATTCGAACTCGTCTATTCAGGAGTTTCAGCCCGTCACTAACTTGAATATAATCCAACTTAATAGTTAGTTTCAAATAGTGAAAGATGTCGCCTCTACGTAGCGAATTATAATAATAATCGCTGCGGAAAAATTATCTCCTACGATACCATTTCATTGTAGTCGAGTCTCTCTGGAGTAGAGGAAGGGCCCTTGTTATTTAGTCTAGCGTTACTGATTCCGAGTGCATGTCGGTGTCAGTTCGTTTGAAAAACTTAACTGGAAAAGCTGGAAGCGACACCGGAACCCGAGGTAAAACCGTTGATTGTCGGGGATGTAAAAAAAATAAAAAAGAATCGTGTCGCTTGGATGTGAGGGAAAAATGAAGACGTAGATACATAAAAAAATTAATGGAACCGAGAACCGGAATTGTGTATCTTCCTTCAGTAAAATCATGATCACAGACATAATATTTATTTAGTATGTGCACTTATAAGGAAGCACAAGCATGTAGGGTAGTGCACTATAAATAAGTTCTAGATTAGAAACTTGAAGCAAACACTTTCCTACCTCAGATTCGTAATAATCGTGTAAGTTGGAAAGTTTCATGTTCTTCAAGTTACGGGAGACGAATTGCAAATTAACTACCTACGGCGGCGAGTTTTCTCGGAAGATAAACTTTACTAGCACCCATTTAATATTTACTTAAAAGTTTGAATTTTTCTAAAATCGTTGTCGCCGTGGAAGCAGCTGGAAATTCATGTTTAGTTTTACGGAAATTCTGCGAACAAAGAGGTTTTATATTCTTTTACAGCCCCCCGCCACTATACCTTGACAACTAATGTAATCGGCTGATCTACAACGAAAAATTAACACAATTGGAGCCTGCTCCTTCGTATTTCTCCAGACATAGAATTGCTTTATACTAAGAAGAAGTAGCTAAATATCAAGCAGGATTTCGCTTCTGTGATTCCCCAATATATTTTCAAGAGTGGGGGTTGGGAAGATTTGATACCGAAGAGACAGAGGAAACCATGCCATGACCATAACCAGGCAATGATCTTCCACCAATTTTTCTACACGCACACCTTAAATTAAAGATTAAAAGCACTAGAGCTCTCTGATGAATGGGTCTGCAATAATGGCAGATCCAGTTTTCCCAGAAAAAGATCCCGAATCTGGTTATAAGCTATTTCGACTACTTGGATTCATGGACCTACAAGGAAAGTATGATGAAGGCGTTTTCTTTGTTGGGCCATATACTTTTCAACCGATCCTCGTACATTCTACCAAGACACAATCGCAGCAGATGCTGTACGTTAAAAGTTTTCTTTGTAACTTTCTACATTAAGCAGATGTCTCGCTCCACGCTCTCGTCTTCTTTGTTTTTTACTTTAATTAATTCGCCTAGGAGACGTCTATTACGACATAAACAATTACTATTCCAGATCTGTTGTGCTCAAGTTTGAGGCGCTATCACTTCAGGTTGCCTAACTAATAGTACTTCAGGTACAGCTCACGTTTTACTTCTTGCATATTCGTGCGAAAACAATAATCAATAATGTATTTATGGCGTTTGACAGCTGTCAAATTTGGCGTCGTATTTGTACCAAATTTTTCATTTCTGCTAACAATTTTCAAACCCATTTCTTCGAGTCATTAACAACGAAGGGACATCATTAAGGTTCTTTTTTTTCTAACGCAATAATTTCGCGTTTTATCGTCCTTTTTCCCTACTTAGTCCCTCTCTAGAGTAGCAAGACAAAACGGCATCCCTTTTCGTTAATTATCTCGACTTGTTTTATTGTTTCCAATGTTCGTACGGTATACGAACTAAAAGGGAGGGAACAAAATAAAAATAAAATACAACAATCATCAAGCCTCGAGAACAAACCGTGATTTCCAATATAAGACGCCATTTGGTAGTGTAGAAAGGAAGTTGACGCAAACAAGAGGCGAAAGCTTTAGGAGCAATAAAAGTAAATGTTATATGGGGGTTGGGCGTGCATGGCGATCAGCTTCTTTTAATCCAACCATTCTTTGGCCCTTTTCCCTTTTTTATATATGTATGTATACATAGATACAAACCGCAGTTAGGAGTTTAGTTGCGTTTTTCTCCATTTATTGTTTGAAAAATATTAAAATAATGGATGATACTATATAAGGAAGATCTAATCCAAAGTAGGGTCACTAATTTTATTTCTCACCTCCCTCACTCGCATAAAACCCTGCTTTATTCAGGAAAAGGGAGATCCTTAGTTTTATTGGCACTACCATTAAATTCCAAAAGCTACTATTTGCCCGAATATAACGCGGTTGATATGATAATAAACACGCCATGTGTTACTTCGCCCGTCGTTTCGCATCTATATTGGGGAGCGAAACTATAGATGTGTGTTCGGTACCCGTATTTCGGAAAGTGTTTGCCAACCTGGCAACTAAGGTTATGCATGTATGGATGTATACGCTTAGACAGCGTCGAGAAGCAGCTGCCTTCGAGGTCGTTGAAGGATTTCAAATGTTGTAGAGATGTTATGTAGATATTATGGATTGTCTGTTGCGTAATGCATCTTTAGTGTCTACTACATTGTTACACATCTAGTAGTTTATTGTTGAAAAAATACACTCCCATTTCCTAAACACAAAGAACCACAAACCTCCAGCGAATATTTTACTCGGAAATGCATTTTTTCTCCTTCAATTTAACCGCAAAACGAAAAAAAACTTCCTCTAACGGTACAGTCGTTCGTTTAAAGTGAGTAATATTTCTCCGTGGAGAGAAATACAAGGAGCCCACTACACACGTAAGCACGGCAGGACATCAATCATGTGCCCTTACGTCAAGTCAACGTGCACGTCGCCTTTTGTGTAATGCGCGACGTTGCCAAGTTTGATATCGACTAACTAAAAATATAAATCATTCCACTCACGAATGTTGTTGTTTATTTAACGGGGGTTTATTTATTATTAAACTAAAATAAACAACTTTTTAAAAAGCGCTTTACTTTAACGAGAATTCCATTCTAGTCTGGTATTTCTACAAACTCAATTAAAACTAACAATATACAGTTCTTGAATACACACTGAAGGGAATTTAAAAATTTGAAATAATAAACTGGTAGATAAGGTCTGAGGTTTTACGCTACGTCGTCCGCAGAGAAACGTACGGAATTTCTATTCCCTTACCTATTAAAATTTAAGTTAAGGATAGCAAATAATTTTAGAGGAAACAAAGAAAATTACAAGTGTAGTGGTAGTAGCCCATTCCTTTTCGGAGCGCTGCTCACGTAATTTCGCCAGTACATAGCCGAACAGTTTTGTACTGTTAATTTTGCGTCTCTGTAGTCCCTTTCAGGGTGTAGTCTAGCAGCGTTCGTTGCTGATTCGATCATAGTGATGAAGCTAATAAGCTTGTATAATAGAAGAACATAGTTGGCTTGGTTTGACTCGTTCAACGTTTCCGCTGCCAGGCTAAACCGGGTTTAATTTAATTTAGAAAGTAAAATTTGCTGCAAGGTTTAAAGAGTTTAGCTCTGGGGGTGTTATTCGCGGACGTGTCCGGAATGGATTTTATACTATTCTAGTTCTATTAGTATTGACCAAATCCAATTAGTACTAATTATTTAATTATGTATTTTAATGATGAATAGGTACCTGTTTTGGAAAAACTATTACTAATGTCGGATTTAAACGATCTGGGAACCACTTTTAATCTTACTAGATATTAAGTTATTACATATTAGTTCCTATCATAGTAGGTTCCTATATTGATAGTTCCAAAAGAAAAAACTAACTTTCCACCCATTTCAATTGATGGTAAAAACCTGTTTTGGAAAAACTATTGCTGATGTCGGATTTAAACAATCTGAAACCGCGTTTGACATTATTAGTTACTTAGTTATTATTAAATATTAGTTCCTAATATCATAGTAGGTTCCTACCTTGACAGTTCCAAAAGAAAAAAAAATAACTTTCCATCCATTTTAATTAATGACGAATACCTGTTTTGGAAAAACTATTGCTGATGTTGGATTTAAATAATCTGGAACCGCGTTTGACCTTACTAGTTATTTAGTTATTATGAAATATTAGTTCCTAACATCATAGTAGGTTCCTACCTTGACAGTTCCAAAAGAAAACACGAACTTTCCATCCATTTTACTTAATGGTGAATAGCTGTTTTGGAAAAACTATTGCTAGTGTCGGATTTAAACGATCTGGGAACCGCTTTTAATCTTACTAGATATTTAGTTATTAAATAATTGTTCCTAACATTATAGTAGGTTCCTATCTTGACAGTTCCAACAGAAAAAAACAACTTTCCATCAATTTTAATTAATGGTGAATACCTGTTTTGGAAAAACTATTGCTGATGTCGGATTTAAACGATCTGGAGCCGCGTTTGACCTTACTAGTTATTTAGTTATTATTAAATATTAGTTTCTAACATCATAGTAGGTTCCTACCTTGACAGTTCCAAAAGAAAAAATAACTTTCCATCCATTTTAATTAATGATGTATGGCAATTTTGGCAAAACTACTGCTAATGTCGGATACAGACAACCTTTAAATCGCTTCTATCCTGAGTTATTTCAGTTATTATTAAATATTCATTGTCAACACCATAGTAGGTTTCTATCTTGATAGTTCCAAAATAAAACAATAAACTTTATACCCATGAATCGACATCATAGTCGCGTCCAAACTGAGTAACGTCACCCGCCCGAAATAATTTATTATAAATGGCCGGGGAAATAATAAAAATCTCCTTCCCGATTCTAACCGAACTTTTTCTCCTTTGACACAAAGGGGAGCGGGCAAGAAAAGAAAAAAAAAGAACGAAGAAGATCGGACAAAAAACGATTTTCACACGTTCTAGCTTTGTAATTTATGACCTCTACGCTTTTCTATCTGCTCTATCGGAACGTTATCGGCGTCGATTCGCTCTCAATTCGAACGCAGAACGTGCTCGCGTCTATCATGCACGAGGGTAGTGACAAAATACGCGAGGCGTATCGGGTAGGAAGCGATGCCGTTGGCTATTGATCAAATATTCAAACTCGCGCTGTAGCTTTGGGAACTTTAAAATTAAAGCCATTGATTAAAACAGGCGTCGCGGTTAGGTTAGCGGTCGGTGGGGTCGGATTCGATCTCGTATCATGGGGGATACACATCCGGTGCTACGAGGTTGAGGATTACCGTTACTTTCAAAGGGGAGTACAGTTGTAATGAAATTTGAAAAATAAGCTTTTCAGATGTCACTCACGGCACATCATATTGATAGGATGCAGTGCAATAGAACTTTCAAAATGGTTTTGGATTTCCGTTTTTTTAAGAATTTCCTTCTTCAAACAAAACACTTCCACCCATTAATCCCTCGCGTGAGTTTATTCGAATTTATTTCAACATTTTCACGCACACATACACACAAAGACCTTGCTGAATCAATATAACAGCGCGAAGAGCAAATTTTAAGCAGTATATATTCCGAACGGAGTACCCTTCTAAAAAGGTCGAAACTTTTTCTTCCACGTCCGCAGAGCCTACCCGACGAACACCGTAGTGAATAACTGGAGCATCGGCCTTTTCACCGACTACACAGGGGATTCCCCGAAAATCCCAGCGCGCTCGCGAATAAAAAGAGGTAGAGATAGAAATAATTAGCATACCGTATAACTTTTCTTAGAGTTTGCCTTTTGACATTTTCGTATCCCCTTTTCACCCTTACAATCCCCCGTATTTCTACGATTTTCCGAAATAAAATCCCACCTTAATTAAGGTCGAAGACCATTCGGAAGTTAAACGTATATTTTATTACGGAGTTGATACGTTTTCGCGTTATTATCCGTGATTATGTGCACTTATTCACCACCCTATGCACGTATCTACGTCTATGTACAATTGAATTATATCAATTCGTGTTCGAATTGAATATTTTCAGAGTTTATAGGGGGTAATTTGACGCAGGATACGATGGTAGTTACGATTCGCGAGATGACGCTGCCTCTAATACGAATAAGAGATTTAATTCAAGCTTGGTTTATTGCTACAGTAATGAGACTAAGAGAAATTGTACTGTTTTAGGAGTAATTTTATGCGAGATAAAATTTGAAACTGACCATTTTATATTTATACTCGGAGGGGGCACGCAAACTAAGAAATTTACGTAGATTCTGTATAGGTTGGGGTCGAAGGTTCGCGTCGGGGTGCAAAGGACGAGGAGATTAGAAATTGACAACCGCAACAGTTCGACCTCTCTATTTAATTGTATAGGGTATAGGTTGACCGTAATCTAAAGATATTTGACCCTTAGTATTTAAACTGCTGGGGTACGGTCACTTAGTTAGTTAAGATACGAACCTAGATTGCACAGGACTCCTATATATAAATGTATACATCTACAACGTACACATTGGTCACTTGAAGGATGGGAGGGTTTCCGTGGTTGTTATTCTACAATTATTATTATTTGACGGTCGTCCTTATCTCATATTATGCGATTTTGAATTCGGGGGACACTGTTTAAATTTGTCGAGCTCGGACTCGGTTAAATACAACAATCGAACTCGGAGAGGTCAAGCGGAGATTAGGGAATATGATTTTGAAACGTGGGTGTGTAAATACGATACAATTCTTGCAATAATTACGAGGGAAACGGAGCAAACTGCGGTCGTGGGGGTTGATATGAGTAGGGGATGGATGTTTTCTGTTTAATTGGTTTTGGAATTGAACAGATGTTTGTTTGAAATTAGTCGTTAGAGGAAGCTATATAGGTTAGAAACAGCAGATATTAGTAATGGTAGCAAAACTGCAATTGAATCGGTGTAACGTGGCTTTATCTAGTGGGGGCACATAGCATAGTAAAGAAAGATAAAAAAAGTATTGTCGAAAAGGCTGTCACATTGACAGCAAATATTTGTATCGTAATCTAAAGGCTGGTTTCCGATGGCTAAATTTGGGGTAGCCAATGGGGTGTCATAAATGTTATTAAAAGTTCTCAGTATGTCTTTTATAAAGAAATTTTAAAGAGATTTTGATGTTTTTCTTTACTGAAGACCTCTACACTGATGGTGGCCACCAACATATTTTCCACAATCTGGAGAAGACAAACTTGTAGACATTAACGTTATGCTTCAGTTTATTAGATTTTTTGCGTGATTCTGCAACCAGCCAGAGAGGTCAGCCTAGTAATAGATTGCAGCTTTGAGACGAACTTTTTGAGGAATTTATTCTAGTCTGACGTTATTCTAAGATACAGATGCTCAACTAGTGGACCACATCCCAAGCACGTGGAGGTGTGGTCCTTTAGTACTTGATCATTTCTTTTGAAGAAATTGAAAATTCCAATGCAGATGTCAAGGCATGGATTATTATTAATGATTGAAAGGCGTTTGAATCGTCCACGTGTTTTTTATGCTTGAAAGTTGGCGTTTCTACAAGTTATACCCTAAATAATCAATTTGAAGAGAGGTGTCTAAATATGGAATTTATATATGATTACGTTGTACATCATGTTCGGCGTGTAATAGATAGATTTCGATTTTTCAGCCAAGAAGAGCCCTTTAGCCCAAAGTGTTTCAGTTGCTGTTAAGGTCTTATCAAGTACACTAGCCACATTCTAGACCACCGCCCCCCAATTTCTGGTAAAGTTGGTTCAAGCGTACTTATTTTTAGGCACCAGAGCTCCCAACTGAAATTGACAGTTTCAAAATTTTTGTAAGCTTACGAAAATTGTCTAGCAATGACGTCAAGCAACTTGGTCCCAATCTGCTTCCCAAACTGACAGCAACCACACCACAGTTTGTTTGCACGTCTGCATCAAAATTTGTGCTTAAGTCTTCTGCAATTCTATTTATTCGTATTTACATACAGAGGAGAGGAGGGTGGGGGTTATTGGTGTGCTCTGGAACAACTACACCAACATGACCATAAACATCGACTAGAAACTGGTGCACTATTTAGCAGAGGGCTTTCCTTGTTTGCCTTAGCAGTTCATCCCTTATGGTATGAAGCTTCTCATGGTGTCCTCGTTGTTACTATACAACGACAATAACACCTGACAGACTAAAATGCAATAAACAATGGTCGTGGAAACCTACACTCAGCTATTGAGTAATTAACCAAACCAACCAGATAAATGCGCTTCAATGTCACATCCAGGGTTAGGAATTTTTGGGAAAACCTAATCTTGTAATCTCAAGATTTAAAAAAAACAAATAAAGCAACTGAGCTACTAAAAATGTCTTCACAAACCTAACAATGTTACGTTAGTGTGCAAATCAAAATTTATACAACGATGAGAGATCCAAAAAAAAGTAGCGCTCTTTTTTTACACACGCCATAAATAGAGATCTTCTTAATCCACCATTCCACATTCGGCTCGCACTGTAAATGCTGCCAGTAAATCTCAAAGCGGATGAATGAACTGAAAATGGTTCGTAAATAAAGGACCGCTTAAACTAAACCGACGCAAAAAAGCAGGTTGATATTTCACAAGGCATTATCTAGTTTTTTTTCCGCGACCAATTCTTTTACAGATCTCGCAAAATTAACCTCAAAATTAAATTAAAACAGTAAAATGGTTGTAAAAGGGACATCCTTCTTGTGCACCGATGGAGGGTGGTAGTGCTTCTTACAATCAATCATTGGATCCTTTCATTCGACCATTTGGGGTCGGCTATCCAATACCCGTCCGAAGAACGTTGCGTGATCCAATTCTGCCGAACTGAAAGGCAGGTCCTGCTGCTGGCCTTAATTAAATCCGATCCAGGGAGAAGTTTTGTCGGGGCCCCCGGATAGTCTGAAATTTTCGCAGTTTAGCACCCTGTTAAGCGTCGAACTGAACAACTACGTCCCTCCTACCCCCTCTTTCCCAAACCGGCGTGTTCTCCTCGCAGAAATGGGCGCCGTAGTAGGGGAGGATAGTAGTAGTCCGGAGTTTCAAGTTCCGGTTCGCTAAAACTGAATATCACGGATTTTGGATGTTGTAACATCCTGCTGTAGCAACAGCTAACGCGCTAAAGTTATTAATAATCAAAAGTTTCTTTCGGGATGTACTATTACCACTATTACTGCTGCTAGTACTAGTGGGAGATATGGGGATATGCGTATTATGTAACGTTATATTGTGACGGGTATAAGAGCGATTCTGTGTTAGATGCCTGCGGGATTACTAACGAGTGATTAATAACTATATTCTGGAATTTTAGGCTTATAATTTTACGCCCGAATATTAAAGATTATCAAATTATCAAAAAGGTTTTTAGCTAATTTATGCCATCACCTAGGACTACTACCACTCCTTTGTTTGAACCGCCATTTGACAAGACAATCGTAGGTGTCAGCGGAAACGCTCTGATACTGGAAATAGTTTAACAAGTTTTTACCGGTTTTGGACTTAGTTTGGGCCTGTTTGGAAGGTGGTTTAAGTGTAGGTGATTGATTTTAAAAGAAGACAGTTATATTCTGATTTGGATTTGAAATCAGGTTAAAATTCAATGCAAAACTAGTCAAAATTAAGTCCAAAGCTATTCAAAATTAAGTCCAAAACAGGTCAAAACCAGGTAGACAGTTTCCAATATCAAGTGAGTCGCTCCTACTATGCACCAAGCTGTCTGTCTTAAACAGCCCAGTTGGGGTAGTTGTGTCACCTCATACAGTGGATTCAGTTTGAGCAACTGGTCCAGAATTTGTACTAGGTTGGCTTCTCGACAGTTTATGTCATTTTTAAAACGGATTAGTAGATTTCGTCCAATTTTGGATTCGATTTGGACATCTTTAGCACACATTACAAGCACAGATAATCTACTTTAGAAGAACGGCTATATATTTTCAATATTAGGTCTAAAACATGTCAAAACAAGCAAAGTTGTTTCCGAAATTAGGTAAGTTAAAATTGTTCTCAATTGCTTTTTCAACTTATTTGGAGTAACAAGTTTCAGTTTAAGACCAATGAGTGTAGACTATTCTGATGTATTTACCTTAGTAGTAGGAAAAGACCGGTTCTAGACCAACACACTCCACCGAGATTTGAGCCTCGAGAATCGGTAACAAGAATAACCCAAGAAACCCCAATAAATAATTTCCACAGCATGAACCGTCCAATTCAAGCTTGTCCA
>ML218524.1:0-19959 GCA_004785975.1 Popillia japonica
GAATTAATTAAAATTTGTGGTGTTTGGAGTTACCTCAATTACCTGTGATATATAAGCCCACGGTTCTTGCAATTATATAGATTAAGCGTATAAATATGCGCTGATATAAATGAACAATCAGCTTTATTGGTATTGTCAACGTTTAGGTTAGAAGCGTCTTCTAGATCAACGAGTTTGCCATTTCCGGACATAGTAGTATTCTCTTCCCGGTCCTGTATTTTCTTTGCGATGTTAATTTTATTCTAAATTGAATTTTCTATATATGCTTTCGCCACTGATGTAGTCTTTCACCCTCCGTGTGTTTTGATGTTAGATAAATTGACACCAGCGTTTGTTAAAATTTTTGTAGAAGTAAGTAGGCCGAAAACAATGACCAGTGAATTCTTTCGGATTTTGTAATTTCAGTCATTCTGTTATTTTGCTTGGCATATTAGCCAAAGTGTGAATTCCAATTCTGTAAAATATAAAGATGCGTTGGTGGGGATAGCGAGCTGGTCGTATGATTACATATTTTCGATAAGGATGTAAATGAACATTTTTGCTTCCTCCACTAATGACAAGTGTTTTGTTTACATATTTTTTTTGTCATCAACGTTTACAACTAGCATTGAATCCTTGTCGGTTATGTGATCCAGCGCTATTCTTGCCAATTTCTCACGTGTGCATTCTCCTGCGATTTCCATTATGAGCACCAACTTTTGACAATTTACCTATATCAGTATCTAAAGAAAACATTAGTGATATGTATGTATGTAACTTCATATGTAAGAAATCCTCATCATCAGCTTCCAGCAAGAATCTGCTGACATCTTCCTTAGTGAAAACTCTAGAGATTTTTGGTTTATATCCTGTAGTGCTCTTCTTCATGAATGAATTTATTTTATTATACTCGAAAATATCTATGTCTCTTTTAGTGTAGCTTTCAGCATGGAATGGTAGTTCTACAAGGTTGATGATTTGAAAATTTTACTTCTTTTCTCCGATGTGCACTAGCACTACTTCTTCAGTTATTTTTCTTCCTTTCTTCCTGTTAAGCCATGCTTCAAAATCCCGGAAAACTTATCCTGCATTTGTACAAATATTGCTGATTTTTCAAGTTCACGCATATGGAAATAAAAGATCAATAAGAAAATGTTAGATGATATGAATGTGAATAGTGAATAGTGTATTGGGAGGCAGTTGGCTAGTATTTGCACGAGATCAAGACAAAGAGACACAAACATAAATATTAGAATTTAGAAAGAATAGATCGGCAGTTGAGTGACCTACAGCGTTGCTAATTTTATCCAGTCAGCTTTTATTAGTCCTACAGCTGATCTTTCTATTGTGAAGTATTTTTATGAATACTAGCTTTTAGTTATTTGTTATAAAAAAAATCTTTTTATGAAAATTGTAGTGGACCTGAGAAGAACCGATGTAGAACAGGAAAAAATCTTCACAAACGGTGTTCGAACTGTCCACCATGAGCGTAATACAGGCATCAATGCTGTGACGAAAGTAATTATGAACGCGTATAAAGTTTGGCATGTGATCCTGTAGATAAGCATTTTCAATATTATCCACTAAAATTTTCATATATCACCACAGAAAAAAGTTTAATGGATTTAGATCTGGACTACGAGCTAACCACGGAATGTGACTTCCATATCCAATCCAATGTTGGAAAGTGCCGTTTAAGAATGCTTGAACAGCTCTATTACTATGCGCAAGTGCTACGTCGTGCATAAACCAAAATTGTTGTCCTATCGCCAATGGTATGTCAGACAACTCGGCATGGAAAATCTAGTTCTGTTAACCTTTGTACGAGTTGGTTATGATATGGATACAGTAAATTGGTTTTCAAAATTTTATGCACGGTATTTTGAAACAAATCCACTTGCTGTGCTAGGTTTGTTGTGATTACGCCGGCATTCGTTTCCATGATGTTTATAGAATTTTCTCCTGTGCTTGGACCACTCTGCGTGATCTCTCAAGACCGCGACTTTCGTAAAGTCAAATACTGAACCAGTTTCTCGAGGATGATATACAGCTCTCACAATCGTGGCAGTCGAGGGATGACGTCGATTTAAGAAACGTTCTGCGTACAATTTTTTTGCTGCAAGACTATACCTTGTTTTTTTATTAAGAGGACCAAATGATAAAATCCGCTCACATTAGGCAAATTATACTGAGAGCTATTTTGGCGATAAATTTAAATGATGTATTAGAATCAAATAAAGTATGTGCTTGTTATTTACACAATTCACACAATACACTTATAAAAAAAATAAACACAATAATTTTAATATGTATTTTATATATGTATTTTATCAGCACTATCACTGTCGATACTCTGTTTTGCCATTTTATCCACTGCGTATAGATTGTAATGTTCCTTGTGTTGATTTATTATTTCCAGCAATTCTAATCGCACCATGGAGGTATTAAACGGTATCTTTTTTTGAAGTAACCATTCTTGCATTTTCGTTTTTGTGTCAAAGTTGTTGGTATTTTCCCCCTTTTCTGCTATGGTAAGATGCATTATCCATTACAATAACATTGTTGTCAGGCAATTTCTTTAAAATATTATTGAACCACTCCTCAAAAACATTTGCATCCATTTTCTTGTGGTAATCGACTGTTTTTCTTCCTTCGAATAGTAGTAACCATCGTCGACAAAATCGTTTTTAGAAGCAATATGTAAAATAATTAAGATTCTTCCTTTACCAGTAGGATTTTTTAGACTAGTAGTTACACCATCTATAAATGCTTGTCTGCGTGTTGCAAAACTAACATCTACCCACACGTTTGCTCTTGTATGCCCTTTGCCATGTTTCGTCTAAATAATAGATTGGGCTCATTTCTATATTTTGATATCGAAGATAAATATCTTCGTCTGCAGAAAACAATGTCATCACGTTTGAGCAGTAAACTATGCTGTATTATATAAAACACTAACAATTAGTACCCGAACTTACATAAAATTAAGCATTTTTATTAATTTATACAACGTTGAAGATATATTTTGATCTTTCCTTATTTTCTTTAAGATTTTGTAGGAAGTTCTCCATTGTAAAAAAAGTCATGTATGATTCTTCTTATCATGTATTATTAAATACATTACCTACACACGACTATTAAGTGTCGTCCAATGTAGGTAGCACCGCTTTTCTTCCTCTTTTAATGGTGGTGAAATTAGACTTTTAGCTTTATATTCACCAAGAAAACGGAAAACACTTGTCTTCGAAACACCTATTATTATATAAATGTATATATAAATATATATATTTATAAATATTTATGTATGTTACGTAAAGTATTATTTGCAATGTTATTGCAGTGTTATCTGTGTTTTCTTTATTGTAGAATTACTACCAGTAATTTTCTTGTACATCTTCAGTACAACTTGCTTTTCCCGTACAGAGAAATGCCCACGGGTGTCCAAAGTAACACGTTTTCTTGGAGGCGATATTGATAATCCACTTGTACTAGGCCGTAGAGCCATTTTCACCATCAAATAGTTAAAAAAACTGATTTTCTTGTTTAATCGTAGTAGAAACACAAAAAGATAAGATGGAAAAATATTTACCGAAATATTTACTCAATCAGCTGTGTCGACAATATGGCGTCGTTAAAATCTAGCTTTGTGTAAACATGGCAGCAAACCAATCGTAAGCCTATATTTTGGCGGGCTATTTTCGATTAAGTTGTCTTAATAAAAAACAAGGTATAGTTTGCTCTGTTTCTCCATAAATTAAAATCATGTCGGTATATTCGACATTCGTATACGCTGCCATTGCAAACACATGCATCCACAGCTAGCGCCAAGTGCATACTGAACCATACTATGTAAATAAAATATAAATCGCAGCGTTCAATGTATACCGACAGTTGGTGATACTTGTCAGATGCGTCAGGGCCGGACTGAACTAAAAAAAATCATTTTCTCGTTATTCTGAGCACATAGACCTACAAAATTTTGTATTTAGGATTGTCTCGTAAGTATCTTTAACCCCCTTTTCTTATTTTGAGCTATGGAAATTTTATAGCTTACTGCAGATAATCCCTTGATGGAATTTTTTTTTACTGTTTATGGAAAACGCCTTTTTGTAAGGAAACATGAAGTGCTTTAAGTTGTTATATGTAGGTATACTCTATAAGTTATAGACTGTTGTTTCTTACAATGTGTGTATATTTAAGTTGCATGAAGTGCTGTAATTTCTATTGATATCTCGTGAGATTAGTTTCAGCCTACTTTCCTTCTTATTTTTTTCAACTAATCTACATATTTTCAAACTTATTTTTATTATGTTGATAAATATACAAATGTATCTTACTTTAATCTAAAATTAGCGTCCAGTGTATTCAATAATTCAATGAATTAAATATTTGTAGAAGGACATAACGTGTGATATAGGCTGTCACAAATAACAATATTAATGACACCACAAAAGAATTAAGTTAAAGAACATTTTTTTACTCTAGTTGTAAGGATTTGCAATCCAATGCCGAATTCTTCGAAATAGCTGAGGACGTTAACTAAATCATCAAACGCTAAAATGCTTTACCTATGAATACAGACCTGTAATATCTGTTAATATAAGTGTCTCATAAATCAGAGATTTAATATGACCCTAATTACAAAAATCATTGGAGTCATATTTGCTGAATGTGCGGTAGGAATGGGAAGTTAGCCTATCTTTGCCGATCTTTCTGTATGTGCGAAAACATTATTTCTTCGATAATCTAGCGGAAAATTTTCAAGTAATTCTGGTAGAGCACATTCCAGAAAAATTTAACCTTGCAGGCGGTAAATATGATCCCACTACATAATAGGCAAGAATTCTACCTCAAATATTAACAGAAAACCTCTATTGATGATCTAACCTATAAACAATTTTATTGAAGTATCTATCATTCGGCCTCTGTTGGAATAATTAGCTGGAATTAACGTTTGCACTTTTGAATATGAAACAGATGCTTCTGCTATTTTTTCAATACCCTCCATACAGATATGTGATTGTTTATAGTATTACTCTATATTGGAACAACGACAGCATATTACAGAACACACATGACAATCATAAACATGGTTTGCCAGCGTAAACTTGTCCGCCAAATTTCGAAATTGAATGTCTCGAAAACGGAAGAAGTTCAAAACGCGCTTTAGAGAATACAAATCAGCACAAACAAATGGCATACGATAATTTTCAATGCTCGGAAGTGTGATTGCAAAGTCTATCGACATATTCGTTACGGAGATAATATGATTCTACATAAATAGCTCCCAAATCCCATTATCCTTGTAGTTCATCTGTTTAAGACCAGAACAGTTTACTCCGATATAGAGGTTTCTTTCAAAGGATTAAGAACTTTTGGTTGTAGTCACATTAAAATTTGTTTGTGTAACCTGGGTCTCATAATTTATTACCATGCACATCTGCATGTGCATCTTAATGACTTTTATACGTTTATAATTCTGTTAAATAGACTGTGAATTGGCAAATTCGTAAATATTTCATGTAATAATAACTCATCTATATGTAAATTTACTCTATAGTCGGAATATCTTTCATGGAAATTATTGTCCTTGGATGAATATGATATTCAATCTTTGTACAGATACTGGGTGTCTTGGAAAATGTGGGAAATTTCTTGGATTCAGAGAGAACATTAAAAAATAAGATAACAAGTTCCCATATTTTTTTTTTCCTAGCGACCTACTTTCCTTCTTATTTTTTTCGACTAATCTACATATTTTCAAAGTTATTTTTATTATGTTATGTTCTACACGGAGATACGGCCTCGTAAAAGACGCCACTGGAAACTACTTCATATAATTTAACGAAAATTTAATATGATAAACAGTAGTAAGGATCTCTTAAAATACTGCCCTTAAAACATAATTAGCTTGTTTAGTTTACCAGAGGCGTACTAGGTTATACATTTTAATGCTTACATTTTTAACACCCTGTATGGTAAGGAGTAAAAAAAATAAATTTGGATAACTTGAACATTAAGCTAAAGAAAAGGTACTCTTGTTCCGTGTCGATAAAATGAACCGTTTTCAGAAAAAAAATAGTAAAAGAGCGATGATTTCTAAATTTTTTGTCTGCAACAAATAAAATTGTTATCAGCAGGGCTGGGCGAAGTATCGATACATCGTCCAGTACTCCTAGTACTACTTAAGTATAGATACCTACGATACCTAAGTATCGATGCCTACGATACCTGGATAAATAATTATGTAGCAAATATACATTACATGCAACAGCTGAACAATAGTACACTTTCTTAAAGGTTAATATGAACTAACGTTGACCAGTTAAGGCAAGAAAACTAGCTAGGTATGTATACTATATGTACTTCTTTGAAGTTCGTGGAACTTGTAACAAATTATTTACCAAATTGTATAGGAATTCCGTTGATATTTCAATATGAGTACCTCAACATTTAATAGCTGTATATTAGAATATACATTTGGGCGTATTTTATAACAATAATTCCCATTTTTTTTTGTCGGTGGAAATTCTTTATGGACATCATGTACTTACGTCTATAGCACATCATAGTGTAGGAAGCCCAGTCGGTGTTTGCTATAACGGGTGTGCCCACTAGGGCTGGATGAAATATCGATTCATCGTCCAGTACTCGATGCCATTCCGGGTATCGATCCTCCGATACCTTGGATAACGTTGATATCGATACCTAAGTATCGATACGTAGGATACCTTGGTATCAGTTCCAAAGTATCGATACCGCGGACGGAACCGATACATCGGTAAGTATCGATAAACCGATTGATATCGATACCCGATACCGAAAACGCCGGTATCGCCCAGCCCTAGTTATCAGTATTAAAAACGCGATGTTTTTACAAACGTTACTATGGTACCTACGAAATATTAATAAATATTGACGTATGCATTTTAAATCTTGACATCTTTCATTGTCTTTCATATTGTTACACGTTGATCATTTACTTCGATATTATTTATTGAATTTGAATATCTTGGTAAATTGTTTGTTGTGTTTTTGCTGGATTTACGAATGTGCAAAATTGAATGCATCTATTATTTGCCATATTTTCATAGAAAGAAATTTATTTGATGTTTCACATATTCCGGATAACGCAGTATTGAATTGTTTTAAAAGGCGACTCCGTTGTTTTGAAGATTAACTACAGTTATAGAATTAAAGCAAAGGCATGTTAATTATACAATAAAAAACAATATCTTTATTACTTTTATTTATTTGATATGTATTAAAATAACAATAAAAATATAAAAATCCAGGATATTAAACGATATTGTAGTAAGGACTTCAATTTTCATGGAGATAGTCACCGATGCTTGTTAATAATGAGTCCATGCGCCATTATTTTGAATTACTTCTTCCAATCGTGACGGTATAGACTCTATTAATGTGTGGCAATATTGCGCGCTCACTTCTTCCCATTCGTGCACAATTCGCAATTTGTTGCCACAGTAGATTTCTGTCTCTTCGTTCTATGATATTTTCTCTCATTTGTTTTATATAATCCCGTAGATTTTCAATCAGGTTAAGGTCGGGGCTTCGCGCCGGCCAATTTAATACTTCCACTTTATTGTCGGTAATCCACTGTTGGACAACATTGGAAGTATGTATGGGGGAGTTATCATGTTGGAAGTAAACCTATTATAAAGGGATGTTACTGATAGCAACATAATATTCTCTAAAATATCTCTATACTGTAAAGCTGTTAAGTGTTCATTAATCTCCCAATTCGTACCTGGTCCTGCGTATGATATGCAACCCCACACTACTACAGAAAGTCGTCCACTTCTGTTTTGTGGATGAATATATTCTGGCCGAAGTCTAGAGGACGGGTAAGTAATCGCGTATGGGTGTTTGGTGTGCTTTGAAAAGTCGACTCGTCGCTGAAAATCACCGGTTTCCAAAACTCTATAGGCATATTTTGATAGCGTGTGGCGATATTTATTCTATCTTGTTTGTTGCGTTCGGAAAATTCCGTTTTAATAGCAGCGCGATATTCTCGCGATCTCCACCTTTTTCTTGCAGTAGTTGAACCAGGAAAAGCGGTGGCGGCAATGGCTGCTTTGCAACTTGTAAAAGGATGCTCTGCATAAAAGTACCTTAACGTCGTGTCTTGATAAGCAGTGGATATTCTTTGTTTTGGAGTTTTTGGTTCATTTGCAACTGTGTACGATATTTCCCATTTTCTCTTTAAACAAAAAATGGTAGTTGGATTTACTTACACCAAATGCACGCGCTGAAGCACGCATGCTCCATCCATTATTCAACACTGCAATTGCGCGTGTCCTATCCTCTATTGTCATCATATTGTATTTATGTTGTATGCACGTAACTAATTAATTTTAAAAACTTAAATCTGACTTTCTAACTTGAATGTATGCATCACGATTATTCATAAGATTGTTTGTTAATGACGTTCGAGTTATTTGAAAAAAATCTGAAATCTCTCATTTTCTTATTTTGCTTGTAGCGCTTTTAATTGGTCTTGTAGAGAAAAACTAAAGACAAATTCTCAAGGCCACTTTTGCTCCTCTATCTAATGGTATGCTTTTAAGGGATGATAGCTACAACGATTTAGAAACAAAAACATATAATAAACCTTGGGTCTATCTGTAAGCGTAAACGAGAAAAAAAGTTATTTCTAAAAATCCTTATTTGGTCAAACTGTACAAGAAAACTCATCCATATTACTTCTCAAATAACCAAAAACCCATATACGACCTTGAACTACATTAGACTATTGTATCGTATGAAGTAGAGCTGAGGATGTTTGCGGTACGGCAGGACCGTATGTAGTGCATATGCACCTGCGTATAAACACGATGCAGCAAAACACTTTAGTTAGTCGTGAACCGGCAATGTGATCGTGTGTTGCGTTCCCCTTCCCTTGATACAGATTTACAAACTATTTATAATAATCATATAGGATTGTTTAACGCAATCAAGAAATTTCAAAATACTGCATTATCGTTAGCGGAGTCACTGCAAATACTGGACGATGTACACGCACAGCTGTGCGCAGTAAATGACAACAAAAATGTGAATGTAATAGAAAAGTTCGAGAGTGTGATAAACAATGATTTTGATTTTACCAGATTAAAACAAATTAGTAATGGTGCAAGTGTAGATTCGGTTTCTATCTATAAAGATTATTTTAATTGTGCGTGTGTTACATCCGTAGATGTCGAGCGGTCTTTCTCAAAATATAAAAACATTTATTCATCATGGCGTAATCGCTCAGCGCTACAAATATGGATACGTATCCAATGCTACAAACTTACTACCGGCTTTATCCACTTGGCGCTATGCAATAATAATCGTAAATAAGGTAAGTGTGTTATTTATATACAGTACACATAACTGACATACCTAAGTGATATAAATAGAGAATGCATGTAAAGCAATAAAATCACGCATGCATCTCCGATCGAAACAAGGTCATAATATTCGTGTGTTTATCTGAATACTATCCTGGCATACCGCAGCAATCCCTCAGCTCTAGTACGAAGCCAATGGCCATACGTTTTAAAAATATCCGATCAATAGGAAAGAGGTATCTTTGAGTTTTTTTTTAATAATGTTATGACAATAAAATCGATGTTATGTTGAAGTTAGAGTAAAAAGGGCGTGTTTAATAGCAGCTTTCGATCGGTAAATGAAAATTTAAGTTGAGGGAAAGTCGCATTGAATGAAAACAATGTATCTAATAATAGTGCAATTATGTTATGGCGCTTTAAGCTCTTTCGTAAAGGCTACTACAAAATTTAGTTCTTTTCTTTTATTTGTGATAAATTGCTGGTCCTAAAAAGGACCTTTTTGAGAGACAGGAGAAAATGTATTACAGGAAAGGCTCGATGTGTTGCCCATTTGCAAGAACACACGCCTGTAATCCTCGGGTAAATCCTGCACTGATCGGCTGCGGCTGTACAGTATGCGTCGAAGTTTGTGACATGAGAATTATTTTTTTTTCTCGTTTACGCTTACAGATAGACCCAAGGTGTATTATACGTTTTTGTTCCTAAATCGTTGTTGCTATCATTCTTTAAAAGCATGCTTTGTATATCGCAAACATGCAACGGAGCCAATGCATGCAATAAACTGCCTACTATCCACGCTAGTCTCGACTTTATGCTTTAGATCGTGCAATTAGAATGTATCGCTATGTACATACATAGGCAATGCGACCCGCAACAAATCATCAATGTAAAATAGCGATTCAGTTATTGTATATGTTGTAGACCAATATACGTGACATGTGATTACTTCATATTTTTGTATTATAGTTATGCCTCTTTAGTGAATGAATCCATTTCTTGCTTTGAAAATATAGAAAATAGAATAAATATTTTTGTATTACATCTTGATATTACGCTAATAATCCTTCGGAATATAAGCGATTGTAAACAAAAAATGCTTTATTTCAAGGTTCCCAGTAAAATATACGAGTCTTTAGATTATGGTCCTTTTTAGTTTCCAAAGCAACGCTGCTGTGGTGGAACGAGGCACGAATAGAGGATGATACCGTTCAGTCTTATCCCTTCCATATCTACATCCCTATGTATTTATACCTTTTTTTACTGTCGTTTGCTGTACCGTTTGTTTCCAAAAGTGTAGTGATGGTTTAAAATATATTGAACAAAATGTAGTCAACATTATTGAATGTCTACAAAATAAGTCACTACTATATACAAGGCATGTTTATAATGTGTGCTAGATCAATGTTTTATTGATAACCGAACTGCTGTAGTAGCTCGTATGATTTATTTTTCGTTTGCTTGTGTCAAATTGTTTTGCAATTTTGCAGGGATGTTAGCAGATTTATTTGTTTTAGACGTCCTAGATCCAGTTATATTGTATATGTTACGTACGGAGCCCGAAATTGTACACTTCGCAGGTTGTACAACGTTTTTTGTACCAACCGCGAACTGTACAGGTCATTTTATACAAAGTTCAAATTACCGGGCTTGGAACAAGGATTTTTGTACAGTTCGCACTCAGTACAACTTTCCTGTACCAAATTGATGGATTCCGATTATTGTTACACTTGGTACAGTATCATTTGTACAATGTCCGAAATAAACATAATTGTGAACTGTACTAGTGCACACATTCTAGTACGCACAATTGTGCGCATTTGTGGATAATTGACACTTTGACGTTTCTGCTAACACGTGTAAATACAAATTAGTAACGTTTTTTGTTCTTTATCAGTGTTGTTTAATAAATTGCTTCTGTGTATACCAGTGAATATTTCCCAAAGACGTTTTTCAAAATAAAATAAGTGAATTGCGGTTTAAGGTTAATTCATGTTCAATTACAAATGAAGAAAATTATGAACAGATAGTGAAGGAAGTTATGGAAGCTAAAAATAAAACGAAAAAAATATCTTTAGACTACAGGCGACTGAAACGATACGATATTTTAACGGTTGGTACAATAACAAAATTAATTGTAACTTTACATAGGTCCAACAACAATGAAGTAAAGTACTTTGTGCATAACGACGAAATTTTCGATATTTTAAAAACTGCACATATTGAAACTGGTCATGGCGGATTACACAAAGTTCACGAAGTTGTGAAATATGAATACGCAAACATATCGCGTGAAATTATTCGACTTTTCGTAAGCCATTGCGAAATATGTGTAAAGAAAAGGTCCCATCCGAAAAAGGGAGTTGTTATTAAACCAATGGTTTTCAATGAAATTAATTCGCGCGGACAGGTGGACTTAATCGATATGCAGTCTTGCAAAGACAGAGAATTTAAATTTATTATGAATTATCAGGATCATTTAAGTAAATTTTTAATGTTGCGTCCACTGAAAACGAAATCAGCAGCGGAAGTTAGCTACCATTTAATTGATATTTTTTGCATTTTTGGCGCCCCTTCAATACTACAATCAGACAATGGACGGGAATTTGTTAACTCTGTTATAGAAGAATTGACCATAATGTGGCCCCAGTTGAAAATTGTCCACGGTAAACCACGACACTCTCAGAGCTAAGGGAGTGTAGAAAGAGCAAATCGAGATGTTGAAGAAATGATAAGGGCGTAGATGATAGACAATAACTCCACTCACAGTGGAGTGAGTGTCTACGTTTTTGTCAGTATCACAAGAATAATAGTCTTCATTCTGGTATTAAGCAGTCACCGTTTGAAGCTTTATTTGGTAGAAGAGCCAAATTAGGCCTAGCAGGTAGCGCTCTTCCGACTTCTGTCGTAGAAAAGTTGTTTTCAGAAGAAGATGTAGAGAAAATTACAAGAGACGTAGCTAAAGCTGGATCAAGTGAAGTTGAGAAACCAGTGGAAGTTCAAAGTTTTACAGGAGAAAAGAAATTCGTTGAAAATGAAGACATAGCAAATCAACCAAAACAAAAAATATCTTCCCAACGAAATACTAGTAATAATGTAGAAATCCAAAGTACAACGATGTTAGCTGTAGCTGCAAAAATAACTGAAACTGAAACATGTGAAGACATGAATGAATTAAGTAAAGTTGCGAAAACAGCAAAAATTCAAAATACAAGAGAAAGGAGGAAAGCAGTGTGCAGAGACGAAGCAAGATTTGAACATAAGCAAACAGTTCTTCACGAAGAAACAAATAATATCGAAGAAGAATATTCAGTATTGCAAAAAGTACACCTCAATATACAGAAGAACCAACAGCTACCTATTAGTGGACTTGAGGAACAAGCCAAACGTATGAAAATGCATTCAGATTATAAATTTCCGCCAATAGAGAAGGGAACGACTGTAACAATTCCAGTGCCTGATGTGGATAGAAGTAAAGGAGATCTAAGGAATATCATAGGTAGTTCTTTCATATATTTATGTAAATTATATTTTTTCATTCTGGTTCATGTTTTCTCCGGATATTTTAGGTATCGTTATGGAAGTGACCCCGGATAGTTTCTACAAAATTGGAACTAAAACTGGTGCGCTTTCAAATCTATGTATATACCCGTAGTCAGATTGCTCCATGTACTGCCAATCTCTTGAAAATTTCTGATGTACCTAATACGACAATTTCATTACGAACTGCCAATTCGTTGGCATCAGTTGTTGGAGGACAAGGTTTTGTGCGATCTACATGTAATAAAAAATGTATAAACAAAAGATGCGTGTGCAAGAAAGGCGTTATATGTAATTCTCGTTGCCATAATTCCACTAATTGTACCAACAAATAAGACTAACAATGTATGTACTATTATTTAAATTTAAAAGATGTTTAGATAAATAAACATGTATCATACACACCGACACATTTAATACATTCAACTTTTTCATTTTCGTAGTGCTGTTTATTAGTTTATTTCGGATATTGTACAAATAATGCTGTACCAAGTGTAATAATGATGGGAATTCATCAACTTGGTACAATAAAGTGGTGCTAAGTACGAACTGTCCAAAAATCGTTGTTCCAAGCCCGGTAATTTGCGCTTTGTATAAAATGACCTGTACATTTCGAGGTTGGTACAAAAAACGTTGTACCATCTGCGAAGCGTACAATTTCGGACTCTGTACGTAACATATACACATTTAAAAACGGACGATACTATGAATAATAGATACAGATCTTATGTTTGAAGCAGGGCCAGGATTTTTTTTGAAAAATGTATTCCAGTAATGATACTATAAATCTTTTTCTAGGTAATTTTCATATTTTAAAGTAGTATGCACAATTGTATATAAATTCATATACATACATATATGTATACTTATGTGCATGTAAGTATGTATATATACATAATACATACGTATAGGTGTGCCGCCAGGCATTGGTGCTGCTATACTAATAAACATTTCTGCTTCATAACTGATAACGCGCCATTGATGAATATAAATAAGGCAGACCTCTTATCGCGGCCGTACATTGCGCGACCGCCGTGGCACCGAAGCCAACGACGCGGCGCGGGACGCAGTCGGTGCAGCACCGACGCTCGCCGGGGATATTTAGATATTCTAATAGTGGCGGCGTCGCTGATAACATGTATGCTAGTGCTGGCCGGGTGAGATAAGCGCTCTTGCGACGGAGAGGTCTGCAACTGATAAAGACGCTCGACGTCGCTCTATACTGTTTCTCGGTCGACGCGATAACGACGACGGAGGCACGATATCGGTGGTCGCCGCGCGCCAGAAATAATAAGGAACAACCGCGCGCGTTGCTCTCATTTCTCACCACACTCTCCTAACGTTTCGATAGTGATGGTTACTAGTAAAGGTGGTGTAGTTGCTGAGAACCTATTGAACTTGTCAGATCGCTCTTTTTGAAACGGGAATAAATTATCTATATCCTTATATAGATACATCAATTAGTATCACCCTATCTATTTTAATAACTTTTACATTAGTTGCATAAGAACATTTTATTTATGTTATTAAAAATATAAAAATGTCTTTCAGAATTACTAAAGTAATATTAATATATATTACATAATTACAATATTTTGACTTTCTATATTATAAAAATCGCTTTATTAAAAAAATAGTTAGTTAGCTAACTAACAATAAGTAACAAAGATTTAAATCTTGATAAAAATTAATAAGTCATAGCAAAGTAAATCTAAAATTAAAAATGGCGAACATATTTTTAATTAACACATCCATTAGAAAACAGAATTTTAAGCTGAAATATAAGGACAAAATTGTTTTTCTTGTAACCTTGTAGACATTTTTTGTTGATATGCGATTGTCCTGGTTAGGAAATTTATTCCACAATATTTTTATAAATATTTTGTTTCTAAAAAAGTTTGACCATAATTTTCCATGTTTGCCTTATGTTTTATCTTTGAGTTATCAGGTAGATTAGAAACATTTTCATTATCACACATTATTTGTTTATTGAGTTCACATTTTATAAACAAATTGGTTAGGTTTAAGAATCAACTGCAACTGCAACTGCAGTATATTGGGATAACTATCGTGTATTATGTCTAGCTTGACTTAAACGCTTACTACATGTAATATCTCTCTGAAGTAATAACTAAGTGCCATAGCTAATAATAGACTAATAAAACACAGTAGTTTATGCCCTTAAACTACTCTCAGCATTAACTCCAACTTTAGAATATGCAATGTGCTTTAGTTTTGATCAAATGAAGAATATTTCGTGTATTCTTTCCCATACACTCCTTATGCAAGTATTTTTTTTGAGTTGGTGGTGAGGATGGTAGAATGTACACATGCTATAAGCAAAGTATAAATATCTGAGATAGTCTATAGTTAAATTTAATCAAGAGAGCGAGTATAATGGAGCCGTGGCGGCATAAAATGATACATATGCTGTTAGCTGTGGCTTATATTCTCAATTATAACTGTTTTGTTTTGCAACTAATACCTAACATGTTCAATAAAAGAAACAAAAATAACATTAGTGAGCAGATTATGGTGAGTAATGATTTTTGTAAAGGTAGTATAAGAAATTATGAACTTGAGAAAATGCGTTTACACACACATTTTAAAATATGTATGTATAATGTTATATATATACATATTATATGTTTACCATCGCATATTGTCTGTATATTATGTACACACATATCGTAACACATACATATATAGGGACATCTATACATATTGCATGAATGCGGGTCCGGTATACTCAGTTAGTCCGATAGCGGAAAAGATACGACTTGGAAACAGGAAACGAGACGTACCGATAAGAAAGTAATATGGCGGCTGGAGCAAAGAGATAACGGTCTGATATGACCTGCACATTGCATCGCTACGTGAGGAAATTTACCTTACTTCCAACTCCAATAGCGTTTTCTTGACGCTACCTCTAACATGCAACAAACTGCATTACTGTATATTTACATATAGGCGTACCCTTTGAAATATATTTATGGAATAATTATTTTCTTACTTTTTTTCATAAACATAACAAACGATTGAATTAATTTTAGCTATTTCAAAGGTAGTTTTTATTCATTTCAAACATTATTCCTTTAAAAATACACCTTGAACATAAATCACTACGTACAAATTAAAATAAATATTGTTGCCTTCACTTCTGTTGTGCAGCTGAATTACACATTTTAATAACAAAATCGCATTAGTGTTATAGAAAACTAGTTGTGAGCTAAACGAAACAGAACACCAAGAATCGGCGTCTGTAATTTTAAAAAACCTTAAAAAGAGAATGTGAGACACAAACTTGCTAAAATAAAAATTTTACACAAAGTTCACAAATTTATCTGTCACTATGTCATATAATTTAGATAAAAATTTTCTAGCATTAAGTAAATAGCAAAATGTATTTAATTAGTTGAGTAGTAAGCCACTTTAAGCACGAGTGCGTTGATACTTACTGTAACTTGATCAATTTAGTGACATTTTAAAATCATATATGGGTAATAAATTATCCACTGCAGTATTGGCAGCTTCCCGAATTTCAGGGGGTGTACATTCTATCTCATTATCAGAATTCATGTTGTACAGGTTTTAATTTTGTATCGAATTTTATGAATTTGATAATTTTAAATTAAATGTCAATTCAAATAATCAATACCGCCAAATCATTATTTAAAAATTAATATCGAGATTTGTAGTGTGTCATAAATGAAAACGCATTTAACGATAGGTATTATTAAAGTATTCGTACAAAAAATATTGTACAAACTTCGTGCGTGAAACATTTCGCGAATTCGTGTCCATAATTAGTTAATTTAAATGTTAAGAATCTTGAATACGTGTTATAGTTTTGTAATAATTCGTACTAACAAGTTCAATTTCCAATTACGATAGAGTTTAATTTAAAACTTCGACATGGGAAACAAATTCTTGTATGTTACGTCTATGACATATAATACAATATTTATAGCGTTTTCCTTTGGGAGAACTAGTTCTGCATTAGCACTACCCTGGTGCCGCGTCATTTGACGTCATTACTGATTCTGCACTCGTTCCGTGCTCTATAAAATCCGTGTTATTTTCAAAATCTCAAATAAATTGGTATAACGATTACTGATCGTAGCAAATCGTTCAGTATTTAGATATTATAATAACACATAAAGCTCCAGCTTTAATAACCTCTTCTTCTGTAAAATTATGTACAACATCCTCTACATGCGCCTCTATTTTTGGCTTTTTCCGATTTTCATAATTTAGCTCATCATCTGATAACGAAGAAGAATTTAATAATTCTATTATTTGTTCATCTTCACTCGAACTAGAGTCTAGTATTTTCATATTTTCGGTCATAACGACAAAATATTGATTATGTATATATTTTATGGTATATATTGTAAAGTATAATAAACATAAATGAATTACATTTAATAACTTCACGTTGTACTAGCAGTGGACCCGTGAATTTCGAGGAGGTCCAGTTTTGGCACTCAAGGTCAAATATAGTGCCGTAGATGCGTTGTCACCCTTACGTAAAACTGCACTATTTTCCCAATGGAAAACGTACAATTCTTGCTCGGAGCTAGTGCTTGGCCGATAAGAACAGCTAGTACTGACCTAGTGCATTTTCAGTGCGCACTAAATTGCCGAAAGGAAAACGCTATTAGTCTCAGAGATGTTGACAGTATTTGACTGACTTGAAGCAAAAAAAAAATAGAGAGCGGGAATATCAACGCACTCAAAATAGGCGGTAGTTCATGTTTTCATGGAACACCCGCATATTATTTTATGTAATGTACGCTCATGGTAAGTAGAGAACTTTCAATGCATTGTTAAATGGAAACTGTGGAAATTGTACACGACTGGTGAACCAATAATGGATCGGCACCCGATAGGGCTACGTAATGTCACTATATTTATTAAATCGTTACATTTTAGTAAAACCTTCATTCCCAAAATACTTTATATATAATAGCGATGTTATTACATAATTATGACATGCAACAATAAAGAGAATGAAATTACATCTAACTTGTCAAAAGAATTGTTGAGGCGAAAGCGATGAAGGTAAGATATAAGGATAAGGATTTGATAAAACGCTGATGATGACTGGCAGGCAGAAACCATAGTTCATCTCTTATGCTTAAACTTTTTTGGTGCATTAGTAGTAGGTGATGCATGCAATTTACTGCAGAATGTTCCATTTAAAAACAAAGTCATTTATAATTCCTTTACCTTACTTTAACATGACTGCTATAAAATTAATGACATAAAGATTATTATTATTATAGTTCGAATATTGAAAGTAAATATGTTCGAATATTGGAAGTAAATATTATATATTATATTAATATTTACATTAAAAAAGCGAATTAATTTGTTCATTTGGGAAAAGATTCAAAGTGGCTTGAAAGTGTTCGTAGCTTATTTTTGATTATGAAATTCCTTCTTTGTTTGTTAAATATATTGTCTCTATGTCATATACTTATGATTTATCTAACAATAAATGTTTCATTGCCATATTACGACAAACGTGCAGAAATTTTAGCAACGAAAATACTGTAGTAGTAAGTAAGTATTTACTGTATCGACACAATAGCACAGGGTGTTTTCACATACATCCTAAAAATTTTAACCGTCGAATCTTGATATGTAGAATATTTTTTGAAAAAGAATTTTTTACAGAAGTTGTCGTATAAGCGAGAAAAAAAATAGTAAAGTTTTGGGCAAATGTTTTTCGTTCGGTCAGTACGAAACAAAAAATGCACCACATGAGCTCTTCAAAACTTATCAACCGATGTTTGTCAACAAATGGGCAAGGTCGCCGTATGTTAGATAAAGGGTCTGTGTAGGTAACTGATCTGATACTGTTTACATTTAAGAATTCTGAAAATGCACTTCTCAATTACATCGGCTATGTGTCGTACTATTATTTTGTCAGCAGTTCGTATTTTCGTTCGTAACTTTTAACAGTGTTGACGTTACTTGAAGAAAGTTATTGTTTTTTATGATCATGGCTTTTCCTAATCATAAACTGGTAGACATGTTATTCATTCGGAGAGTGTGAACAGAATAGGGCACACGCAATTATTTCCAAATAGACATTTGCCCGGACCCGCGACTTTTGCACGAGTTGGTCAACGATTGCGAGACACAGGCCGAATCCAGCCTCGAGAACCGGAAGGTCCAGGTAGAAGTGCGCGACTAATAAATGCCGAGGAAGAAATTGTCGAAGCAATTGACAATAACCCTACGCTTAGCACAAGGAAACTTGCTAGACTCGTCCATGTCTCCAATTCCGTTGTCTGGAGAACGTTACGCGAAAATCAGTTGTATCCTTATCATTACCAACGCGTGCACAGTTTATTACCGGCAAACTACGCCGCCAGAGTCGCGTTTTGCGAGTGGTTAGGCGAAAGACATGAACAGAATGCAAACTTTGTGGGTAATATTTTATTTTCCGATGAAGCGACTATTACGCGCAATGGTACATTTAATTATCATAATGCACACGAATGGCAGTTTGAAAACCCACATTTACTTCGACATGCACACCATCTACGGCGGCCTACTCGGAGCACGTACTCCCTCCTGCGTCAAAAATGCGATGTATAGAAAGGTATAGCCATTTCGATTGTCTCTGCGTGATATTTCACGAATGTATTAAGTAGTACGAGTAATACATTTTGTTGGTTTGTAATCGAGCATTGGTTCCATGTCTGGAACATCTACATACATTCAACATTCGAAACAGACTCTGATTGTGCGTTGCACACCTGTTAAATATCGCCTGCTCTGCGCTAGATATATGTATTTGTTAAAACACAGTGGCGCGACGAATGTTTTATAAATATCTTTGCATTTTTTTTTCAAGCGTCTGAAAAGGAATTTGCGCAAAGAATTTTGGATTTTAGTTTAATAAAATAATATCTTTCCATTTTCATAGTCTTTTTTTTGAATCCATGGGCGGGTGACCACGTGCGGCCGTTCGGCGCAAAAAGGCCTATTGTGCCCCCATATCGTTTAGACCTTCCAACCCAGTTGCAGCCTGCTCATGGAGACGGCTTTACGGAGCCTGTCCTGGTATGAATGA
>ML218524.1:19969-32795 GCA_004785975.1 Popillia japonica
GGAAAACGGAAGGGGAGCACCCCAGGCTAATGGATTCACAATGTGGCGCCCCGTCCTTCCAGATTCCAATGCTCGTGCCATTTGGCGTTTTGGAGGCATCTACAAACCAACGTTAAAGCTCTTGCTTGCGTCTCTCTGGTGGGAATAACTACTTTGTAGTTTCTAGTGAAACTAAAGATGGGCGGGATCCTGTCCGGCCTAACGGACAGTGGTGCCGTAGTTTCGATGTAGGTGAAGATGGCAGTATGGTCACCGGTTCCGCCAATGAGGTCTTTGCATCCACTACATTTTAACCTGTAAGCGCCCAGGGCAGCCTCTGACCACAACGCCACGTGCAACAGAGGGAGACCTCCATGGCTGCCGTCGGCGTCGAAGACATGGCTCCCGTGATGCCCAAGCAAGCAATCCTCTGAACTTTGTGCAGGGTACTTACCGCATACCCTAGGCTGGTTTTATGCCACCACACCAGTGAAGCGTAAGTTATGGAGGGTGTTATGACCTTCGCGCACAATCACCATTTGTACCATTTCACGTTTCAGCCCCACGTTTTACCACACATTGGTCTGCAGGCCCAGAAGGACCTCATTGCTTTGTTTGACCCATGTTCCAGGTACGATTTGTACGTCAATTTGGCGTCCAGGATTACACCCAGATATTTCGCCTCGCCGGATATTGGTATCCTGGAGGCGAAGATGGTCGGGCACCGAAGTTCGGACAATTTTCTTCGCCAAGTAAACGGGAACATGATGGTTTTCTTGGGGCCGACATTGAGCTCTTCCCTTTGACACCACCTATCTACGAGTCTGAGCGCGACTTGAATCCTTTCGGATATTACGCCCCCAAACCTACCGCAGACCATGATGGTGATATCGTCGGCATAGCCCTGTGCGTGGAAGCCCGCCGCCCGAAGATCGTGCCACCGATGCTTTTATAGTGCAAAGGTTCTGTGAGACTTGAACCGTCCTGTTTCTTCGCATGGAGCTGATCCACAGTCTGTGGGTCAACTCCGCGCCTTCGCAGAGCTGTTTCCATCGACGAGAAGGACGCCCTGTCAAAGGCTCCCTCGATATCCAGGAAAGTAGCCAACGCAATTTCCTTGTTCGTGAAAGCAGTCTCCACTCGTCGAGCGAGCTCGTGGATTGCCTGTTCGCAGGATTTACCGGTTAGATAAGCATATTGATGCTCATGTAGAGGCAGTCTTGCCAGTACAGAGTCTCTTAGGTGCTTATCTTCTCTAACGTCTTGAGAAGGAATGACGTAAGGCTGATAGGTCGGTAGGACTTCGCTGCCGCATAGGACCCTCTGCCTAGCTTTGGAATGAAGACCACCTTAGACCCTCTCCAGATAATGGGTATGTACCCCGTTGCTAGGGTTGCCCTTAGCAGAGTACATAGGATTGGGGACAGCGATTCTAAGCCCGTTGTAGGAGTGCCGGTTTGAAGGGTTTGAACGAATCAATAGCCCATCGAATTTTTGAAACTAGAATTACTTTCCGTGCTCTCAGACTGGGTATCTGAGCTAGGCTCTGTCCCTCCCACCCTCCCCCTCCCCTTCCCTTCCCTCCCGTCTGAGTCTGGATGATCTGGGAGCCCCGGAAGTGCACCTGCAGCAGATGCTTGAGAACCTGTTCCTCAGTCTCGGCTTTATCATCACTGGGCATGTTTAAAGTTCCTATTTTATGGGGTCCTTCTTTCGCTAAGACTTTTCGGATTCTGGAGCATTCAGGAGTTCCCTCTAGTTCTTCACAGAATCTTTTCCATGAGTCACGTTTTGCTTTTCTCAGAGCGCAGTTATATCTAGTTAACGATGCTATGTACTCTACCCATGAGCCAGTATTTTTGGCTCGGTTGTAGAGTTTTCTGGTGGTGGCCCTCAGATCAGACAACTCCCTGGTCCACCATGGTGTGTCCCGGTTACTTGCCTTCACTTTTGTGGGGCAACCCGCCTCGTAGGAAGTTATGATGGCAGACCGCACGCCTTCAGCTAGGACTTCGATGTCGGCGACGGTTTTAATGGTTTTTGGGTAGAGTTCTAGCTCTTTATAGGCGTCCCAGTTGCAGTTCCAAGGGTTCATAGTCTTCACTTTTATTTCAAATACCGCCTGTATATACAAGATTATTCACGATATACGGCACGGTGTAATGTGGCGAAAATACGTGGCTTTCAAACAGTTTCGTTTTTGGGATATATGCAGGTCTATTACGGGTACTTTTTAAAATTATTTTCATATTATGCAGGGTGTCCCAAAAGCTCTAAAAGTATCAGAGTTGTGTTTTTTTTTATGGAACAGTATGAATGTATTTTTGGATTCTCCGATCAAAATAAGTGGCTGTTTTAATAAGGTTCATAGCGCCTAAACCTTAAGATTTTTTCGGTAATTTGAATTTTCTCCAAATCTAACCTTATTTACAGATTTCAAATATGTACCTCAGAAATATTTAAGTTTTGTAAGTGAAATTTACAATGATTTACAATAGATCATATTTTATATCCCAATTATAATAAAGTTGCCATCTTATACAGAGTGCCCAAAACTTGAAAGTAATCAAGTAAGAACTTTAAGTGCCTATAAATTGATTAAATTAAATAGGACGCCATATTTTTTAACTTACCAGGAAATGTACTTTTTAATTATCTATCGAATGGTATTTATATATATATATAAAGTCTTTGTATTTTTACAGAATACGCCAAATAATAGTTTTTTTTGTACGATTTGGTATTTTTTAGATAAATTGTTAATAGATGCCTGTGGTATTTAAAAATGTCAGATGATTTAGAATTATAAGAATAATAATGAAGAATATCGTTACAAGTATTCACAATATAAGTATACAGGGTGTCCGCGATATACAAAGCATGCTTTTAAGGGATGATAGCTATAACGATTTAGAAACAAAAACATATAATACACCTTGGGTCTATCTGTAAGCGTAAACGAGAAAAAAAATTATTTCTCATGTCACAAACTTCGACGCATACTGTACAGCGCCAGCTGATCAGTACCCAATGATTACAGGCGTGTGTTCTTGCAAATGGGCAACACATCGAGCCTTTCCTGTAATACATTTTCTCCTGTCTCTCAAAAACGTCTTTTTAGGACCACCAATTTATCACAAATAAAAGAAAAGAACTAAATTTTGTAGTAGCCTTTGTGAAAGAGCTTAAAGCGCCATAACATAATTGCACTATTATTAGATATACAACTTAAATTTTCATTTACCGATCGAAAGCTGCTATTAAACACGCCCTTTTTACTCTAACTTCAACATAACATCGATTTTATTATCATAACATTATTAAAAAAAAAAAACTCAAAGATATGTACCTCTTTCCTATTGATCGGATATTTTTAAAACGTATGGCCATTGACTTCGTACGATACAATGGTCGAATGTAGTTCAAGGTCGTATTAACATACGATATTTGGCTGCATCTGCCGCTTCTACTGAAAACGTGTACAGTATGGTGTAAGAGAAATTACACCACGTTTCAATTTCAAAGTATTAAATAATTCGTTTTCATCGTTGTTTTCAGTTATTTTCAACTCTAAATTTTTGATACGGTTTTTTGGTTATTTAAGAAGCCATAGAGTTTTCTTGTACAGTTTGACCAAATAAGGTTTTTTAGAAATAAATTTTTTTCTCGTTTACGCTTACAGATAGACCCAAGGTGTATTATATGTTTTTGTTTCTAAATCGTTGTAGCTATCATCCCTTAAAAGGATGCTTTGTATATCGCGGACAGCCTGTATACACATATGTAGGTATATAGTGGCAACCGAACAATAATGAATGATGGATAATCAGTACTCACAACAAATAAAAAAATGCTATAAAAATTTCAACTGAGAAAGTAGGAAATAAAGCTGCACTCATAAAAAATGTTCACTCATTGACGGTAGTACTTAAAATTACTATTGAACATCGTTAACCTCTTTCGTCCTTTCATAAAATTAAAAATATATGAATTGCGTATTTATAAATTTGTTCTGTAAATAAATAATTATATTATTTAGATCCTCCTTAAACATTAACACATACGCGGACACAGTTCTATCTATATATTATGTATGTATATGTACATACATATGTATGTATATTGTATACATAAGAGCATAGAATAGTCAAGAATGATTATACGATAAGGAGGAGAAAAAGAGATGAAGATTGCAATGAGAATAGTGACCGAGGTACATATATTTAAGGGGTTCAGCGATAAGATTACATAGTACTGCTCGCAAAACTTGGTTCTCTCTTACCTAGATAAGCGCACATATGAAAACTTGTAGTTATATCATACATACATATATAAATACGTGACGCTATCTAGAACTAACCAGCATTCATATTTCTCTCTCTTACGCGCTTTCGCTTGCATCAAGTGATGAGGTAATGTTTCGTGTGGGTAAGCTACCCTTCGGGTCTTTACTGATAAAAATTTCAACTTTTATCCAGCGTGTGTGTTTACTGTTGACTTTGTGCTGGTTTCGTTCTTATTTTTTGCTGGTTGGTCGACAGATACCGCATTTATTTTTCGAGCTTTTTCACAAAACGCAGTTATGAAACTACGGCAATTCTGACTTCCTTATCTAGATAAATTATAACGTCAAGATTTGGGTCACAGATACTCTAGATCGTCATAGCCTAGATTCTAAGTTTAAATGAGCAGGGAAAGCTAGTATACATGCCTTTTCTATTTAAATGAAGATCTACTTTTCTTCATGATATTAAGAAACTATTGTTATCTACCTCGGATAACAACATAGTGAAAAATAATCACTTATTGATTTGTCAAACGAGGAAAATAAATAATTATTATTCAAAAATTGTTAATCAAGGAATTAATAACTGAATTTGCATCCATCTAATTGTACTACATTTAGTTTCTAGAGTTTTCTATGAAAAATACGTGGTTAATAAGCGGTTTTCAGATTTTGTTCGACAAATTTTTAGTTATACATACATTAGTATAGGAATACATTCATCATAAGAAACTAATACACTAATTATTACTCCTATTATAAAATAATTTTCACATGCGCATTTTTAAAGGTTTCATGCCTAAGGAAAACCATAATTTGAAAATTTGATCGAAAGTTTTCTTACTCTATATCTTACGTCGTGCTAGTGTATACCAAGACACAGTTATGTAAAGTATGTGCGGTTAATTTGTCACTAATCGTGATTTTAAAATGCAGCGATTTAATTGCAGCAATAGGTCCTGTCTATCTCGTAGTATAAAGCACTCAGGTAGTAGAATGGTTATCCTGTATAAGGGCCGTTTTACAGGAGACTAATTTTAATACTAAATAGTATAAAATTTATGCGCTTTCAGATTTAGTGGGTTAGTATACAAGAAATTAGAACTGGTTCTATTTTCTTGTACACAAGTTCACTAAATTTGGGTATTATGATCAGTTATTGTTTCTAGAAGTGGAAGAACAAATTATGACAATTATATTCACTGCGGCGGCAGAAGTCAAGGAATTAAAACGAGAACTTATAAATGCTAATGAAAAGATTGGAAAACTAGAGGGAGAAAAGAGGAAGAAAAATGTTGTCGTATACGGATTAAAAATCGACACAAATGATAGGGTTATGCTGAAGGAGGAACTAAAGAACTTCTTGACAGAAAAAGTAGGTGTGAATGTAAAGATAAACAATGCGATAAAATTGCAAGGAGAAAATATGCTTAATAGAACTAGGCAGCATAGAAGACAAAATTAACGTAATGAAAAACAAATATAAGCTAAGAAATAATCAAACCGACCGCATATACATAAATAAAGACATACAAGGCAACATAAGACAAATCGCAAAGGAAGAGAGAGGCAAAGGAAAGAGGGTCAAAATATTATACCAAAAGTTAATGATCAATGAAAAACTTTGGATATGGAATAGAGAAAAAGGCAAGTTAGTAAGTGGAGATCCAAAAGCAATAAAGCAATATGGAAAGATTCTGGGAAGAGTTAACCATGATTACGGAAGGATCAAAAGGAAAATTAATCGTACTAGGTGACTTTAACAGCAGAATGGGAAGAAAAGACAATATATATGACACAGTAATAGGAAAACATGGTGGAAATACTAGAAATAATAATGGAGAAAGAATGTTGGACTTCTGTATAATGCACAACTTAATAGTAACTAATACATTCTTTGCACATAAGGAAATCCATAAATACACAAGAGAGGTAAAAAGCAGAAATGAAAGATCGATAATAGATTACGTACTGGTAGAAAGGAATAACAAAAGGGAAATACTAGATACAAGGGTTAGGCGTGGACCAGAAATTGGTAGCGACCATTTCCTAGTAATTACAAAAATCAGAGAAAAATCGGAGAATACAGGAAAAATTAACAGAGACAAAATAAAACAAATAAAGGAATATGAATCCATCAAATCATACAAGCTACAAAATAAAGAAATAGCAGAGAGGTATAAAAAGGTGCTAGCCGAAAAGTTTGAAAATTATATAGAAAGCGTGAGAAACAAAAGTATAGAAGAAATGTGGAACTACTTCAAAACAACACTCCTGGAAGCAGCAACTGAGGTATGCGGTAACAGCAAGAAAACAAATAAGAAAAAGGAAACGGCCTGGTGGACAGAAAAAGTAAAGAAAGAAGTCAAATTAAAGAAAAAAGCATGGACAAACTATATATGTAAGTAATAGGACTGACAGAAATTACGAACTTTACAAAGAAAAAAGAAAAATGGTAAAAGAACTGGTAGCGGTATCCAAAAGAAATAAATGGGAAGAATTCGGAAATAAAATGGAAACAAATAGCAAAGCGAACCAAAAATTTTTTACAAAAATTTTACAAAATCCTAAAAACCTTAAGACAGGAAAAACAAGAGGATGAAAACGAAATAACAAATAGATGGAAGGAATATTTCCAGGAGCTGCTGGGAGGGGAAACAAATGTACATAAGAAACAGAAATGGGGAAAAGATAGGCAGAAAAATGAGGAACAACATACAACGATGATAGAATTAAAGCAAATAATAGCGGAACTGAAAAACGGCAAAGCACCTGGAACGGACAAACTAACTACAGAAATGTTTAAAAACCTAAACGAAACTGGCATGACAGTGCTGCTGGAAATTTGTAACGCAGTATGGAATGAAGAGCAAATACTCGAGGACTGGAACACTGCCTTAATAGTACCGGTATATAAGCATGAAGATAGGCACAACTGTAATAATTATAGAGGAATAACTTTATTAAGCACAGCCATGAAAATATATGAACAAGCGGTAGATAGAAAAATAAGAACGATGATAGATAAAACTCTTGAAGAATCGCAGAGTGGGTTTAGAAAGGGCGCAGCATACAGGACCACATCTTCACTGTAAAACAAATAGCTGAGAAGTCACTGCAACAGGGAAAAGACGTATACCTAGGATTTCTAGACTTAGAAAAAGCCTTCGATAGTGTACCAAGAGATAAACTGTGGAAAATATTAGAGAAAAGAAAAATTGATAATAAGATAATTAGAATAATTAAGAACATTTACAAAAATAATAAGAGTTGTGTGGTGTACAAAAATAGAAGATCAGATGCGTTCTCAACTCGAGAAGGATTACGACAAGGTGGAGGACTAAGTCCACTGTTGTTTACGGTGTTTATAGACGAAATTATGAAAAAATGTACAGCGAAAGTGAAAAAACTACACGTGGGATATAAACATCTACGAAGAGTAGACATTTCGGAAGGAGCCTTCGCGGACGATGTTGTGATTATGGCAGAAAATGAAAGAAATTTACAAGGAAATCTGGAAATATGGAACGAAGTTACACGGGAATATGGAATGAAAATAAATAAGCAGAAAACTAAAGTGATGGTAATTGGGGAGTCGAACAAAATGATAAACATTCAACTCGATGGAGAAACAATCGAAAAGCTTTAGATATCTTGGAGTAGAGATAGACGAACACGGTAAACATGACACCGAAATAAATAATAGGATCCAAAAAGCTCTAAAATTATATTACACGATGAATACAGCATTTACAAATAAAAAAGAGATATCCAAGAAAACAAAAATGAACGTATTCGCAACTATCTACCGACCAATCCTGACTTTTGGATGTGAATCATGGGTGCTGACCAGAAGCCAAAAAAGTAAATTACAGGCAGTGGAAATGAAATATCTTAGACGGGTGAAGGGGGTTACAAAAAAAGACAAACTACGGAACGCACATATAAGAGAGGACTTGGACACGGAACCAATACTTGACTTCATTGAGAAAAGGCAATTAAGTTGGTGGGGACACTTACAAAGACTGAACGATACGCGACCAGTTAAGCAAGTGTGGATGTCCAAAGCACAATGTAGAAAGAAAAGAGGAAAGCCAAGGAAAATATGGGATGGAGTCCTAGCAGAGATAATACAGAGGAAAGGAAAAACGGGGTTGGAAGCAAAAGCATTGGCGAAAGACAAAAAGAAATGGGCGGAATTTGTATATAAATAGTGTACCACGTAACACAATGTAAATACGCAAAGCACAGTGGCAAATGTAATATACCGGTCGTTTTGAGTCATAGGATATTTAAAGCCAGGAAGAGGTGAAGGGAGCTACATCCCCACCAATATTGTAGAGTACACCGTTCATAGACGCATACGCGTCCCCACTTCTTAGCGAATTTTCATACCCCTTACCTCTTCCCGGCTTTATTTATCCTATTTCTCAAAACGACCGGTATACCCTACACCATAAGGTAAATGGGGATCTGATAATATATATATATACAGTGTGTCCCCGGATCGACGCATGAATAGGTAAAAAAGTCTGAAAATTTTTGAGTTGAAATTTCATCTTCTGGGGTTCAGCCCTGCTTGCATAGAAACTAATTTGTGCCATACTTTTAGTTTTGAAAAATCAAGCATGCCTTGAAAATGTACAAAAAGTGCTTTTTCTGTAGGAGATACGACAAAATGTTATTAAGAAAAATTGTTCAGATTGACAAATTACGCAAGTGTGCAAAATTTCAACAAGATCGGTTTACTTCATCGTTTATTAGATATGAATATAAAAAATGACAAAACTCGAACAATTCACTTCGTTGAAACAAAAATATCAAAATTCACATAATCTGAAATATCTATTCATTCAATAAGTCCACCGCCTTTATTCGCACATTCCTCAATTTTGGTCCGAAATGCATTGAACGCTGCTCTTATCTCCTCAAGGGAAATTGAATTTACTGCATCTCTAATGCGATTCTTTAATACCTCTACATCATTTGGAATCCTATTCGAATATACTATTTGTTTTATCCGACCCCAAAAGAAAAAATCCATTATTGTTAGATCAGGAGATCTGGGCGGCCATAAAATGTGACCAGCATTGGCTATCCATTTTTCTTGAAAATGCTGATTCAGCCATTCACAAACTCCCAAAGTCGAGTGGGCAGGACAACCGTCGTGTTGAAAATATGAAAAACATCTTGCTTCGTATGGCAGTTCGCCCACAAACCAATTCAAAATATTTAAATATGTATGCTGATTAAGTCTTCCCTCAATAAAATATGGTCCAATTACACCACAACGATAGGAAACTGCACACCAGACGTTAACCTTTTTAAAATATTGGCGCTTAGAATTTATTACATAATCGGGATTCTGTTCAGACCAATATCGACAATTCTGTGAGGAAGGCACACCATTAGTAGTAAAAGTCGATTCATCTGAGAAAATAATATTTCTTTGGAAATCCCGATCCTCCAGAATTTTCTCACCCAAAGTGAGACAAAATTCCAACCTTCGGGCTTCATCCCCCTCTTCTAACGTGTGAAGAAATCTGACTTTATATGGTTTAACCTTTCTTGCTTTATAAACGCGTTGCAAATGTGATCTGCTAATGAGAGTCTGTTCTGATCGCTTTCTTAGTGACAGTTTGGGTTGTTCACGTAATGAATCCATTGCTAACACAGTACTTATGTCATCTTCATCAAAGTTTTTCTTTTTTTTTTGTATATTATGTACACTGCCGGTAGTCAGAAATTTTTTAACCAGTCTGGATGCTGTAGATTGGACCAATACTGTGTTTGGAAAGTTCACATTAAATAGTCTAATAACCGCTGGAATAGATAATTCTCCTATACCATAACACTGAATTAAGTAGATCCGTTCTGGTAGAGCAAGCATAACTTTTGTGATATTTCGCAGTGATATTTACGAATTTTGAGATCAATTTTAGACCACAGAAAACACTACGTCAATTTAGAATTAACTATTTTTGACAAGTGTCAAAACGTTATTTTATTTTTATCTTCTTACATTCATAGCACACTATGCGTTTTGGAAAATAAGGCAACACATACATTTCCAAGACATACTTGATCTTGTTGAAATTTTGCACATTTGCATAATTTATCAATCTGAACAATTTTTCTTAATAACATTTTGTCGTATCTCCTACAGAAAAAGCACTTAATTAGTGGGAAAAAATACTTTTGTGTAAATTACCAAGGCATGCTTGATCTTGTTGAAATTTTGCACACTTGCAAAACTGCTAATTTGTCAATCTGAACAACTTTTCTTAATAATATTTTGTCATATCTCCTACAGGAAAAGCACTTTTATTACATTTTCAAGGCATGCTTGATTATTCAAAACAAAAAGTATGGCACAAATTAGTTTCTGTCCAAGCAGGGCTGAACCCCAGAAGATGAAATTTCAACTCAAAAATTTTCAGACTTTTTTACCTATTCATGCGTCGATCCGGGGACACACTGTATATATATTCACTGCAAGGACAACATATTTAGAAAAAAGATTACATGAATAAACAGAACACTATTATATAGTAATGTGTTATTAAAGAAAATGTGCATCACTTTTTATTTATAAAAATACATATTAAAAAATATATTTTTAAAGCTGTCTTATATTTTATATCAAAACTATCATATACACAAAGTACTACACATATTATTGTTAAGTATTGCATTATATTGCCATTCTAAAACACCATCTTCGTTGAAATATTCAGTAAATTCTTCCCGTATTCGAATTGCTGAAATTGTGGTTCGATTATCTCCTTGTTGACTTGAAATTTGACTTGAAATTTCAGGTTCACACAAACGAACTATGAATAAAGCGCATCCGCTTTTACGCGATTTAGTACTAAAATCGCTTATCTATCAACTTTACGTGTCATACAAGACTGTAATAATTGGACTAAATTTTTTGCTAAATTGTTAGTACCCTAAAATTGAGCTAATTCCTGCAAGATGAAGTCTAAAAATTGCTAAATCAACTGATGCTCCTCTATGGGCGATATTGGCTGACAGTGGGGGATAAACTGTTCATCCAGTACCTGCTCCTCTTTCAACTAATCTTCTTATAATATTCAGTACTAAAATTAGTCTCGTGTAAAACGGCCCTAACATGTGGGGATGTTACATTATATTATCTCCGTGCATCTCACACTATAGAACGCTCATATGACAATAGTATCCTATGGAAAATGAAGAAAAGAAAATGAGACTACTGCTGCGCATTGCCGCTTTAATTCTCTATTTTTATTGTGTTTCATGGCATTATATTCTTGCATTACGTGCGAAACAAGAACGCCAGAAGAGAGCATACCTAATTCTAATATGTTTGGCAATTATGTATGTGCGGCTGTAATATGTACGTTCCCTTCACTATGCGCAACACAACTTGTTTCTAAATATGCATTGCTACAACACAAAAAACTATCAGAAACAAAATATGGTGTAAACAATGATAGCTGATGGACTTGCCAAATGTCGGATGACATCATAGTGCGATCTATTGGGAAGTATTTGCAGAAAAGGATCTCCAGTAAAATTCAATTTAGTATAAAACGAAATATGGAACGACTGTTTCAAATTTATAGGTAGATACCGTTCCTATGTTAATGTAGGTATATTAATACATATAACTACACAGAATGCATTAATCCATATATTTAAATTATTATAGCAATAGCATTACGATTAAATAGAATCCTTGTAATCTATTGTTAGATTGCTGTCGCTTATAAATTAAAAGCAAATTATAACTGTTCTAATTCAAATACTGTCAATAAGCGGATAAAACTCTCCCGAAGTATTATCATAACAAACATTTTTTAATGCTAATGCACTAGATAGTGAATAACCACATTTTTGAACGATAACAAAAATAAACTAGAGATAAAACTTCCAAGAAGAGAACTGAACACACATAGATGACTATCATTGTATGTATATCAGTCAATGGAAAAACCCAATTTAAACACAAAACTAAAGAAATATATTTGATGTAATTATAGATGATTAATCGTTTAATCTTTATCTGTACTCTATGTATAATAATCTTCTTTACAGAGTAGAACAAATTTTTATATATTTATTTTTATTATTATTTTATTTGAATGATAGGCAATTAAATCTCTTACATGTTTGCTCTAGTTCCTGTCCAAACAACAATGGAAGAAGGGGTTAGTATTCTTAATACAAAGCAATGCGAATAGTCAAAACAATGCAAACAAGTACGGCAGAAGTAACGACAGAAAGAGGTGGAAAGGATAGACTGTAACAGTTACTCAAATTAAGCGAGTAAGTCTACTTTTTCTACCTCATATCTACTTAAACAGAAAGTACTAGTATTGCTGATGTTATCACGCTTTCGAAGTGTACAAACCTTACAAGGTAATATCCCAGCACCAGTCTTCCTTGTAAAGCTTCGGTCACACACAGCGATTAGTCGCGGCGAATTGGCAATCGCGGCGAATACTCACTATGTCTGACAGGCTATTCGCTGCGAATAAATGCACTCGCCGCGACTTGAAATCGCCGCGAATTGAA
>ML218524.1:32805-46251 GCA_004785975.1 Popillia japonica
AATAAATGCACTCGCCGCGACTTGAAATCGCCGCGAATTGAATTGAACATGTTCAATTCTAGTCGCTGCGAATACGCACTCGCCACGATTAATTGCTGTGTCTGACTGGACTCGCTACGACCCTCGCTACCCATTCGCCTCCGTACGCTGCTCCTGTTCTGTGCTAGTTTCATACCTGCGTGCGATGCCACGATGAGTCAAACAAAAAAAGAATCTTTAAAGTAGGGAAACTACGAGTTAAGGAGTTGAGAGCATTACTAATTTCATTAAGGTGATGTTCCCATGACAAATGTCTGTCCAAGGTCAATCCGAGGAACTTACTAAAAGTATATTTTGGTATTGCAACCTCATCTGCACGAATTAAAACTGAACAATCGGACCGTTTATGTGGATCAAACACTATTATCTTAGATTTACATTTATTTAGTTGCAAAAAATTTCATTGTGTCCACTCGGATATTAATGAGGCAGATCTATTGCCAGCAAGAGACAGTTGGCTGTAGTTCATTCCACACACAGTAGTAGATGTATCATCCGCAAATTGACAAATGTCTTTCAAATTTTCTACGCTATTTTGTAGATCATTTACATAAACCACAAAAAGCAGTGGTCCTAAAACTGACCCTTGAGGAACACCCATATATAAAAAGTTTGATTGAGAACGTGTCTCAATACCATTTTGTTTGAGAACTACAGTTTGGCTACGCTTATCTAAATATGAAGCTATCCAATCATAACATACTCCACGAACACCATTATTACACAACTTTTGCAACAGCACAGTATGGTCAACAAGATCAAAAGCTTTTGACAGGTCAAACGTCACGAATCCAACTCTAAATTTATTTTCTATCAGGTCGTAAATGTTTTGTATAGCCCCAAATAATGCAACATTAATTGATTTTTCCTTAAGGTAACCGAACTGACACTTTGAAAAGAACCAAAAGCTTTGGAGAAAGTTATATAACCGGGCATACATGACTTTTTCAAATACTTTAGAAAAACATGACAAGATGGATATAGGTCGATAGTTGGATATAAGTTTTTTATCCCCCTTCTTGTAAACTGAGATTAATTTAGCAGATTTAAGCATCGATGGAAATTGGCCTTCTATGAATGACTGATTTATCAAATGTGTTAAAGGATAAACAACAAATGCCGCAACATGGCCCAAAATAAAGCAGGGTATCTCATCGAGACCAGCAGATGCTTTCCTAGAAATATGTAATAAAATATTATATATGTATTTAACGCTCATCAGCTGGAAACAGGTACATTGTATGCCCATTAGAATTATTTACAAATTGACTATCATTAGAAGTCGACGCACCAATACATTGACAGTGCTTAGAAAACATCTGAGCTATACCTTGTTTTTTATTAAGAAGACCAAATGATAAAATCCGCTTCACATTAGGCAAATTAAGTTGACAGCTTTTTTGGCGGTAAATTTAAATGATGTATTAGAGTCAAATAAGTTATTTACACTTGGATATTCAAATAAATTTCACACAACACATTTATAAAGAAATAAGTGCACATTAATGTTAATACACATTTTATTATTTGCATTATATTGGTACTACATCAAATATCTTAACATAAAATTTGTATTTTAGAAATTTTAAATTAATGTTACATACTATTATAAATTACGATAAGAAGAAGCTATGTATCGACAAAAACTGGTGTGACTTAATTTAACAATAATGATATTATATTTTAAATACATAATTCTGCACTTCTTCGGCAGAAGCACTATCACTGTCGATACTAACATCACTGTCGCTGGTGTCACCATTTCCAACCGAAATAATAAACGACTCCACTACATCATCTATTAGGAATCCATCTAACTTGCACATTTTGCCTTCTTCTTTCATTACATTTTGTCTATGTTTCCAAGGTTACATTTGCAATTGCGGTTAACACTTCGGCTACTTTGAAGCTTTTATTTTTTGCAGCTACAGCGTATACATTGTAATATTCCTAATTCTAATAACACCATGTAGGGATCAAACGCTATTTGTTTTTGAGGCAACTATTCTTGCATTTCTGCTTTTTGTGTTAAAGTTGTTGGTTTTTTTTTCTTTTACTGGTACGGTAAGATGCATTATTCATTACAATAACACTATTGTCAGGCAATTTCTTTAAAATATTATTGAAGCACTCCTCAAAAACATTTGCATTCATTTCACAGTGGTAATTGACTGTTTTTCTTCCTTCAAATAGTAGTAACCCATCGTCAACAAAACTGTACCTATCCAATATATAAAATAATCAAACGTCTTCCTTTACCAGTAGGATATTTGAGACCAGTGCACCATCTGTAAATACCTGTCTGCGTGTTGTAACATTAACATCTACTCGCACTTGTGCCTACATTCGGCAATGTTTCGTCTAAATAATAGATTGGACCTTGTTCATGTCTATATTTTGATATCAAAGATAAAATATCTTCGTCTCCACACAACAATGTCATCACGTTCAAGCAGTAAACTTTTGTGATTACGTTTCAAATATCTGTAAATGCATACTCTGTATTATATCAAACTCTTAAACAAGTAGTACCCAAACTTACTTCAAATTCAGCATTTTCATTAATTTATACAACGTTGAATGACTGATTGGAGGTATATTTTGATCTTCCCTTATTTTCTTTAAGATTTTGTTTAACGTAGGAAATTCTCCATTATAATGAATTTAATAGTGTCGTCAAATGTAGGGAGCATCGCCTTTTTTCCACCTCGTTTTAATGATGGTAAACTTAGTCCTTTACCTTTATATTCACCAAGAATATGGAAACACTTGACTTCGAAACACCTATTAATAATATTGTTAAATATAAATATACATATTTATAACTATTTATGTATGTTACCTAAAGTGTTTGCAATTTGCAGTGTTGTCTGTGTTTTCTTTATTGATATTGATAAACCACTTGTACTAGGCTGTGGATCTATTTTTACCATCAAATAGTTTTAAAAAAACTGATTTTCTTGTTTAATCGTAGTAGAAACACAAAAAGATAATAGAAAAATATTCAACGAAATCAGCTGTGCTTATAATATGGCGTCGTTAAAATCTAGCATATTTGGGCAGTGTAAACCTAACCGGCAATAAACCAATCGTAAGCCTCTATTTTCGCGGGCTATTTTAAATTAGGTCTTCTTAATAAAAAACAAGGTATAGTCGAACTGGATCCTCTTCACACTCACTGCCTATGGTCAGTTGCAGAACATGTTCCTGCTTACTTGAGTTAATAGTATCATTTACAATCTTCCATACACAAGGATTCTTATTTGAAGATGTAAGTATCAATTCGTTATTATGTCTAACTTTAGCTTCTTTAATCAAATTAGAGTACTGCTTTTTAAATTTATTATAATCATCCCTTGCGCACTTACCATTTCTTTGCAATTTATTTAAGAATCTTAAATTTGCAGATGCACGTAAAATCTCGGGTGAGACCCAAGTTTTGGTGTGATTGCGACAAGATACTCTCTCGAAAGGAAAAGCAATGTCAAAATAGTACAAGAAAAGTTCATAAAAGCAACGGTAATTATCATCTACATTATTCTCACTCACGATACAATCCCAGCTCTCTAATTCCAGTGCTTTTTTGAATTTGTTTATGTTCGCTTCAGTGAAATAACGTTTCTTGGCCAAAATGTTGCCTTGCACGTTACTATTTATTATTCTAAAGCAAGCAACTTGCGCGTAATGATCGGAAAAACCCGGGTTGATGACGGAGACGTCACACAGATATCCATCTACGTTGGTGGCTATATTATCAATCAACGATTGGGAGTGACTTGTTACTCTTGTAAAATCCTTAACTAAAAGCTTTAAATCGTACGAAGTCAATACATCGGATAGTACCCGTGATGATGGACTCTGCATCGACATATCTATATTAAAGTCACCACACACAAAGACTGTCCTCCCAAATATCATCAATTCATCCAACATATCAGATAATTTTTTAAAGAAAATGTCAACATTTCCGAGCGGGGCTCTATAAATGCAAACCACTATTATTTTAATATTAGCGAAAGTAATCTCTGTGGCACAAAATTCAAAATCCTTATCAATTGATTTGATTTTAAGTTCCTTAGATACAGCTTCACAGGAGTTTCTTATAAATATAGCAACTCCGCCATGTTTCAAGTTAGTTCGAGTAAAACATAAAGATAAATGGTAATTGTGTAGTACTAAAAATTTGGATTCATCCATAGTCAACCAATGTTCACTAACACAGAGAAAATCCGGAAAATATTCATTCGTAAATACATTTAGTTGGTCAATCTTATTCTTAATACATTGTACATTAAAATGAATCAACTTAAAACTACAAGCATCACTAAGAGTTGAACCTGCGCTTAACTGAGAGGAAAAAACTATCCGTACTTGGTTTTAAGGAATTACAATCGATCAAATTGTCATGATTAACAAAAGTACCGGTTGAGTGACTAGTGCAGTAATTCAAAGTCGGATATTCAACATTTGTAACGTAAGTTATTCCGTTAGCTATAGCTTTAAACAGACAATATTTTCCTCTCTTCGAGAGATGTATACCGCGCTTTGCCCTATGATCATCGCACAGACTGTAATTCACATCGAGAAAATGAATGCTTCCACAATTCAATCTACGGATGCAGTTATATAAATGACAATTAAAATTATGTATTTTCGAGTTACAAAAACCATTGTTTCTTAAATAGGGAACGGAAGTAACTATAACATTAGTCTGACATAGTTTTGACAAGGTAGATTCAAAACTTTTTCTGGAAAGATCTTTTCCTTGCAAACAGTCATTAGTGCCACCCATTATTACAATCCAGTCATTCTTGCCAAAACTTCTGCACAGTTGGGGGCTATCTTTAACGACGTTATCCAGGCTAGCATTTGGTTTTATTATAGTTGACACTTGGAAAGTATTTGATGGTAATATTGAACTCAGATATTGTGAACCAAATCTACCACAACTATCGCTTATGATTTGGATTCTGTTCGCGGTTGAGGTAGATGCCAGTTTCTGTGGAGAGTCCTCTGAGGTTGGCTTAACACGATTGTCCAACCCGATCTCATTAGATTCGTATGTATTATGATTAGGAGAAGTTGTAGCGTTGAAATGACATAAACTCTCCGGACTACTGAAAATACTAGGAGTCGTCTGAGTATTGATTGACTCACTGTCAGTAGGATCGGTTTGGGTCCCTACAAATTCATAGTCAATGAGATCCGTTTGTGTATCAACGTGAGTTACTTGACAATTTTTTATTTTACTACTCAGGTCTTTAATAGTTTGACGCAAATCTTTAACAACTTCAGTCTGGGTAAAGAGCTTGTTTTTGTAGTATTCAATCTTTTTTCTTAAGTCGCCATTTTCATCATTGAGATCTTTTATTAAACAATTAGCAGACGCCAATTTATCCCTTAGATCCAGTAAAGTATCTCGCTCTTCATTGGCATTGCCACTAACTACCGAAATATAGCTAGTGTTAGGTGATTTATCAGCTTTGGCAGGACGCTTTGCTTTTTGGGAGCGTGTTTCAATATATATTGACATAATTTATATTATACAAATTCAAAATTAGTTATTAATTTTAGCCTAATAAGGAAAGAGAGAGGACACTCTTCTGCGCCAGCAGGGCCCGTTGCGGCGACTTGTTAACACACAACACTGGACCAATCGGAGTTACAAATACAAATATATGATTACAGAGGAAAATCAAATTTTATTTAAATTTATTAAGTTGTATTGCCTATGAATATGCATGCGTTTTTTATTCTCATAAAATAAAAAGAAGGTATATATAAATAAAGCAGACAAAAAAAGGACACAAAAATATCTGACAAATATATTGAAATGAAGAAGGAATATCATATATTTCTAATTTTCGCAATGAATCTATAAGTGATGGTAATTATAATTTAACCGAAATGATCAGCAAAACATTAGTAATCCAATGATATAATTTTTACCTTATTACCCCACAGCTATTCGATTAGAAATCACGTATAACACAAGAGACACTCAACAACACGTTATCTGTTCGGCGTTATCGTCGAATAAGACGACGAAGAATCAATTCCTCTTCAGCCAATTCTTTTAAAAGGCTACTCGAAGCTCCAAACTTTTCTCTGCGTACAATCCATTTACGAAGACATTTTCGCTTCTTTCGAGTTGTAAGCTTTATTACCGTTTGCTACGATAACTCCTCACATGCCAAGGTAATACATTTTTTCAGTTGTTTGTGACGAATAGACGACATTTTTCTCTTGGGGCACCACCAAACTGATATAATTTTCGTGTTTTGAATTTGCTGTGTCTGACAGGCAGGCAGCGATTAGTCGCTGCGAGTTAAATTCGCAGCGATTGCACTCGCCGCGATTGATCGCTGTGTGTGACCGAAGCTTAAGTGGGCATAGAGCTTCTATGCTTATATGAGTGTGTTGAACTGCTTAAAAGAGCAAGCTAAAGCAAGAGCTGTACATACTCAGCATTACTTTCTGCATGAAACAAATTCACGTTAAATTTACACATTGTCCTTTAATTCCGCAAGACTGTCGTGCGTCTTAATTATTTGAATATTCTCAAGGAATCTTATTCCAATTTAAACAATATACCACATAAAAAAAGAATTGTAATTTATATATATGTACAATTACCTATGTACTTACATGAGTGTGATACAATTCTCAAACTATTGAGGATATAATATAACATAAATTATAAGTTTGATGTATTTATAAATGTCAGTAAATATTGCGTTTAGTACCCTATTTTGAAGAACTGGTTACTAAATATGTACCGTATAGTAGGCATACTGCGAGTTTATCCCCAACATTAAATAAAGATAAAAATTTAGATAACGGACCCTGGAACGATTTTATAACAGGTGGCTGATACATCTCAACGACATCGGCCAAATTAAACGTAATAAGGAAAAAGGGCCTGAGTTCGATTATCTAGAATAAAGTATTGTAACATATATGCAGCTACCCTGCAAAATTTATTATAAAAATATCGGTATTTGATGTGGTTAAAAAACAAATGGAGGAACTACCACGTAATATGTGGCATATAACTTTATCACAATGAAGTTGTTTGTTGTTATAAACTGCTATTCAAACATTTTTTGGCCTCCAAACTTTATAAAATTAGTTATACAAAAATTATTTCTAGTAAATTCATTCTTGTGAAATTGAATGAATACACAACAATCAATGAAACACAAATGAGGTATAAGAAATGGGTTCATAAAGTTACTATACCTGAAACGGTGATTAGGTGCAGTAGCAAGCCTGTAGGGTAGACCGAGGTAAGTTGACGATAGTAAGGGAAACACAATACAATGTGGAAACAAACTATAATTAGAGTCTGAAAATTTAACGAAAGGTACACAAAGAAACTTACTTTAATTTGCCTTGAAACAAAAAAACAAAATTTACATCTTGCTTGTTAAAAATATGGAAAACTTAATCTTACAAATTCGTCATCTTAACGCAGCCCACGGGTAAGATGACGTGTTAACTGGGGTAAATAGACGTGGGTACATTAACATAACATAGGTAACATGTAAATTGTCCACAACCGGTATACGCTGTACATTGTTCATCCCACCACAATTCACATATAACGAGGATCTTCATACTTTTCATCACAGCCTGGACAGTAATATTTCTTTACTTTAGAAGTCTCTTCTTTTAGTGTGCTAACTTTATTCTTTACTTTAGAACCCTTCTTCAATAATCTTTCCTTCTGTTCCTTCCTTTCTGTTTTCTTCTCCCTCCTGTTTACGTGCTCTATCTTCTAATTCTGACGTATTTGTCATCTTTCCCTCGTCATCTTGCCCCACATAAAATGCAAGACATAATCTTCAGTTGCAAGTTAAATAGATAATACTACTCTACTATTTTATTGTGTGATATAAAGCTATTGATATATGCTCTTGTACGATATAATTGGTCTTTTTTACTTACTTGTAATCATTTAATAAAGCACTAATAAAACAGGAAAAAATTACTTGCAAAAATAAAAAACATGCCGTCAACGGCGGTAGATAAGTAAGATCAATTCATTGTTGCTGTAATTTAATAGTAGCTATAGACCGCTAGATATAGGCACCTAGCACATTTTATGGAATACTAATCATCTTACCCCATTCGTCATTTTACCCCGGTTTCTCCTACGTGCATTACATCATCAAATCGTCATACTGCAAATAACGCATATATAGTCTGTTTACAATAACAGACGAGGCACGTCATCACCAGTAAAATCAGAAATAACTACCTATACAAAACAAAATACCCAAAAATAACTGTTCTCACTATCGAAGATATGGGGATATTCTCTATGCAAAGATGCCTGTCCTGCACAATGTTGCCATCTCGTGAGTATAAACCTAACCGTTAACGCGAATTGCATGTCAATTGAACTATCATGGCTTAATACATAACCTGGAGGAAAAAATATTTGGCAATAATGGGTACCGGCATTATGACGTGTATTGATGACGTGCCTCGTTTGTTATCGTAAACAGACTATACTATTGGCATTGGTTGATCGGCGAGTCCGCTTACAGTAGTAGAATTAATGTGACTTATTTACATTCGGTCACCCTTGTTTTGGTTATTATTCTCGATATTTCATTGTATTATCTTTAGTATTATTTTATTTCTCATATTTTATTAATCAGTTTTCATAAAGGCGTTGTTTAAACCTCGATTTTATAAACACATAAGTAAATTCACAAAATACATAGTATTAAAGTATGTTTAAAAAACTTTTGCTTTGAAGGTTATACTGATGTACAAAATTCGCGTATTGCGAAAATTCCCCTCGTATAAGAAGAGAATTGCAAACCATTTTTCGGCGAAAGCCAAAACACGGATTTTGAATATATTTAAAACCTGTCAAGAGTGGCCTAGCAGTTGGAAAGTAAAAAATGTTGAAATGACGGTAAAGCAACAGTTATACATGTAATACATCGTATTAAAAAGCAGACAAGATTAACTTTTTATGGTGCTGTTTATAGATATTACAGAACGTAGTGTATACAAAATTTTGAAGAAATATGCGTACGAGCCATTGACAAAGATGAAATTATTACTTGGAGAAGGAACTACCTATGTATGTAAAATTATGAAATATCGAGAGAATGGAACACCAATTTACTACTAGAATAAAACTTGGTTAAGCGCTGGGTATACTGTAAATAAGGTATGGACAGACATGTCCGTTCTTACCGTAAGTCAGGCATTTCACTCATTATATGCTTTTTAATTTAAAAGTAAACACAGTTATTGTTCTCGACAATGCATCTTACTACAGACAAAGATTAAATAAACAACATACAGCAAACAATCGCAAGGCCAAAATTCTGCAGTGGATGGAGAACCATAATATTGAATACGAGGAGTAGATGGTAAAAGCAGAATTATTAAGCTTCGTTAAAGAAAAGAAGCAAATCCACGAAGTAGGTATATGCTGTTGAAGATATAATAGATAGAATCAGAAAGGTATTTAGACTTGCTCCATATCACTGCGAATTGAATACAATTGAACTAATTTGAGGTCAAGTAAATGGATATAATAATACAACATTTAAACTATCAGATGTGAAAGAACTGTTGGAACAAGGTATTACTAACATTTCTAATGAAAACCGGATAAATGCCATCAAACATGCTGTTGAAATAGAGAAAGAAATGTGGAAATTAGAGGATTTAATGGAGAGATGTAGGACCACTGATAATTACAAGTGCTAGTGACTATCAAGCTCATCTTTCGATGAATATAACTAATGGAATTGTAAGATACTGATGTTTTGTTTGATATACCTACTCTTTTTTATAGTAAACTGAATATGTATTTTGATATTTGAATAGCTTTTGATGAAATTGTTATATATAACAAGGTAATACACAGTGAAAAATAAATTATATTTTGTGTCATGCTTACTTTTATGTTTTCCTCTGTGATTATTTTATTAAAAATAATTAAGTCGTTATGCTTAATTGCTTTATCTAGTGAATTACATATCGATACACATCTATCAGCAGCAACGTTCTTTCAACCACCACCTCGGACCTGCTTCGTTCATCAATATAATATTTTTGTTCTACGTAATAACAGTTCTAAGTATTTGTAATACCTTATTTTTTTACTAATTACAACAGTATTAATTAAGTATTAATAGTGCACGCATATAAATTTATACGTTATATTTAGAGCGGGCCAATTTTCCTGCGCGACAGCTGCGTCAGTATGGGAGTGGAATTCGTAATATGTATATTAGAATATGCGCAACATGAGCTTGTTACCGATATAAGTAGAGACATTTATTTTATCAGAAATAATTAAATATACATTTGCTTTTCTACAATTACACTAATATGCATAAACACACGAAAAATAAGAATAGTACATCTTGTAAATGTATGAAATTAGTGATCGTGTGCACGGCAGCGGAGTTAAAAAACACTTACCGTTTTAAGCGTCTTGCAAGGATTGACAAACTGGAGAAACTTGATTGTATATTTTCAAGGTATAAACTGTAATCGATTAATTTTGTTATCATTGTGCTTGGTACTACTTACGTGTTCTTTACAGTCTGTTTTTGACTAACGCATTAGATATGTATTGCACACTAAACATTTAATTTTTGAGCCATCGTATATTAAATCCGGGAAATTAATAATAAACTTATTCACTTTGTCTAACAACGATCGTTTTCCCGATTTATGTTTCGACGACATTTTCTTACGTATACTTACACTTACATACAGTCTTATCGGGTACAAGATATGTACATACTGAATGCTTTTTATTAGTTCTGATGCAATACAATCACCTTCACATCGGTGCAGCTGTCTTGCAGGGAAATTGGTCCGTTCTAGTTATATTTTATATGCGATAATTGTCTCCAATAAATTAGGTACACCTTTTGGACATCAAAAATATTAAATTGATTGATTGCTATCAAGATAGGACGGGGTCTTTTAACGTCCCTTACAAAATATTAAAGTAATCAAGTTTTAATTATATTTATATTCATCGTATAACACTATTTATATTCATCGTATAACACACTAGTTTTGAAAAATACCTTAAAATAATTAAAGGTTAGATTTTCACTAGACACACAAAATAACTGTTTTGCACATTGTGAGCCGGGCTCGTTCAATGTTGATGTAAATGCAGCGTTGCCAAGCGTTGGTACTGTATCTGTTCGGCGTTTTAGGTATAGAATTTAGAAACCAAAATTGGATATTGCCACGACATGGGACATGCAATAAAAGTTTCTGCATGCTGTTTAAAGTACTTTCGACCAAGTGGTACCTGTTACCTTTCTGGATGTCTCGTAAAATCATCTTATATATGTAATTACTGTCGTTAAGTTACTGTGCTATTTAAATACGCATCATCACGGTGCCAAAGCAATTGCCAGATTACAAAACAATTAAAGTTAAACAGCTTTACCGTGACCGTCCAAATTTATAATGAAAGTGACAATTTCTTCTTTTATTGAACTTCTATTAGAGATCTGGCACTAGTTATAACTTCAAGTTCTTGGTTCAAAACTACGTTTTTTAGCTTCGAAGTCAATAGATAATTAATAAATATTATAAGGCCAAAAAGTTAATATTCCTATGTCATGCATTTGTATTTTTAACACAGACATGAGTCGGACATATTATAAAAATAATTGCTACAATGATGCAAATATCTAACAGTATTGTGTCACACATGGTAAATTTAGAAGATTAGTAGTGAAAAACACCATGATTTATTAAAACATTTAATATAATAATAATAATATTTAAATGTTTGGCAGAACATAATATCGCTGAAGGTTATATCCAGCAAAATGGTGATTTTCTATTTAAAGAATGTAAATGTCAAACTTAAAATTCAAATCAAGAAAAAAAGCTCTTGGCTAACCTGTAAAAAATCGGGCAACGGTACTATAATCCTAACCTCTATGATTTAAAATCTGTCGCTAACCAACAAGAATGAAAGTAAAGAGAAACATAATTAATCTCTGCATCATCTGCTAAACAGCGATTTTCTGGAACTTCGTGCTCTGAAAAATTGAGATTGAGCATTAAAGGAGATGAATTCACAAAAAATGTCAATATATAGGTAACACAACGTACATATGTAGACGGCGTTTTCATACATTTGCTTGATGCTCAAAACATTTGATTTATTTGTTGCACAAGTATGTTTATATCTTTTATAAAATGTTGCGCCTGTGTGAGTGGTGTTATTATCCTAAATTACAAGGTATAGTGATGACATTAAGATTGCTGAGCGTGTAATAAAATAGTTTTTAAACTAGACAAACCTTCCAATAGAAGGATAGAGACACATACTAATTTTATATTAGAATTTGTTTGTTGTGGACATTATACCGAATAAAGCAGCAGACGATAAAGGACTGCAAACAGACAAAAAGTAACTAAGTACTGTGATATTTTACAGCAATTAGTCTGGTCGAGTTCCATCAAGTCCCGATAGCGGCTGATGTACACACCACCACGGTATCTCCGTCTCCCTCTCTGTGGATGATAGCAGCTACGGCTAATGCGATTCAGAGATAACAATATACTGAACTCATAGAACTTTTATAAATCTGACAGGCGATAAGTCAAAGTATTTACATGAGCGATTCACTTCCCCTATCTCGCTGACTGTGGCTCCCAGCCGATAGCGGAAACCTTCTCACTGATACTGGTGACAGCTTATGGTTGCCTTTTTTATTCTACCGGAGTGACTTTCTTGAATATTTATCGCACATTTTATCTTTTTACCCGTACTTTTATTAAATGATCTCATTTTTTGCAATATTAGTAGGTATATGTATGTAGTCGCTAAAACCAATTTAGCTGTATATGTATGCATGTGCATATATAAATATTTGTAGGATACACGTAATAAAAATAAAATCTAAAATATTAACGTATTGGCCGTTTTATAAACAATTGACCATACTTTAAAATTGTTAGAAATGGAGCTAATCCTACTTTTAACATTCAAAATTAATTACCATTAACATGAATTATACATTAAATAATACACAGAATTATACATATTGTTTAACAAACACTTTATTTTTTTTCTGAGAAATATCTAAAAAACATACAAATCTACACAAACATGTATGGAGATTACAAAAATATCTAGAACAAAACAATAGGCTTGAAAAAGCGAGATCAAATTAGTCTATTATATGAAAGGGATCTTGCTAGATTCAATCAATATTTGGTGTTTCCACCCCTTGCCTTTATAACAGCATTTATTCTAGCTGGCATCGAATAAATTAAAGTGGTTAAATAATTCGGTTTTATTTCTGCCTTCTAAATTTGATTTAATGAATTTACTAATTCTTTCTTGTTTCTTAGTCTTTTTTGACCCAATTAAAAAAAAAA
>SMLS01067634.1:0-11035 GCA_004785975.1 Popillia japonica
AAAATCCTGCTGATGCGATGATTTATAATAGGGGTCACTAACTGCATAAGAGGCTGTAAATGAGGCGAGCGTGGGCTCGAAACAGATGTAGGAATAATTGTTTTGCTCCATTGTAGATGATTGTTATATTTCAGGGAAGTTTAATTCGAGACGTTGAAACACAAATCGGTTCATGGATGTGAGTGGGTGGACTTGATTTGCAAGAAGGAAGTTAAAGATTGAGGAAGAGATCTTAGTTCGGTCCTAGTTAATTCATATCCGGTTGAACACAAAAATAACGGTTTCCATTGACTACAGAGAATACTCCGCTTTGGCAACTTCTGAAAGGAGCCAAAGGTTTATATAAAATGGCTGCTTTATATTTAGGCAATGCAAAATTTAAAGCAAAGCTGCCAGCTTCTTAACGAAGTTGCACGTCAAGCCTCTAAAGAATTATCATTGGCTAATCCATAAAAACAATAAATATTGGCCATTTCAGCATTAGGAGAGGCAATCATTGTCAAAAAGTTTGAACTGAATACAAACGAAAACAGAACTAGTGGAGATGCTTAATAAGAAACCTATTATTCGAAAAATTATCTTGTTCCCCAAAATTGTTTGCCAAAATTTTTGGCAAAACATTGCTCCAGAGTGTGCTTTAATTTGACAATCGGCAGACGTTTGTACTCGCATTGCACTTTTACACATGTGCCGAAGTATCATCAAACTTGTAATTAAATTTTCTTAAAGGCTGGGTTACTGTGGCATTACGAGATTATTCCTTAGATCAGAAAAATATAGAATCGTAAATAAGCTTATCAAATCATCAAGCGATTTGCGAAAACTACCGCCTCAAAGAAGGAGCAAAACATCATGTTGTTGAAACTCTCAAAATTACATCCACTGCTAATTTGAATTTAGTGATTGGTATCTCCAATTTAAGAACTCTGCCACATGAAGCTCGAGATTTGGAAACGAACTAGCCAAGATCCAATAAGAAAAACAATATTTAAGCGAAAGTGAAATTGGATTGGTCATACATTGAGAAAACCCAATGAAGATATCACCAAACAAGTAACCAAATAGAGTGTAATTGGGCGAAGAAATGGAGGAACCACAATGAACACAATGAACGTGAAGAAAGAGAACCAAAGAAGAACGGAACAGATCTAGGAAGACACAATTATCAAAAGGGAAGAACCAATAGAAATGCTTCGTGGAGGTCCTCTTCTTCGTTACTATATATTCCTGTGCTTATTTCCTGAGGGTAGCTATATATGGAGAAGTCCGCTTTCGAATGTCAGATAACAAATTATCCAGCACAAACCATCATAACATTATGACATTATTGTTGCTGTAATTGCCTTCATAGTAAGACTTTCATCGAGAGATTCCATTTTTTGCCAACTCTTCTCTCGCAAAAAAGACGATCTGGCAAAGGTGCAGACTCCTCTGAATGCTTATCAATATCTTTTTTCCAAGCTTCTTCTAAAGAAAGACTCGTTAGTCAGTTTACTAATATGAAAAATTCATAGAAGCAGATTCCGGCTAAATTGCCTTTGCTGTATGTTTTGGATGCCATATGACTTCTTGTGTTGCTTCTGCGTTGCCAACACTCATGTTAAAATATTTAGCTATATAGATCAATGAAGCAGAATTTAGTGTTCCATCACTAGTCTTTGCAAAGAATTCTATAACTAAAGTAGCCCAATCAGTTTCCTCTTGCCAATCATCTATAGGTAAACAAAACTAGATAAGCCCAAAAATTCTTCGATTTGCTCCATGAGTTGCGATGGTGAGCCTCTTCATGGTAGTAATTATTGCAGAATCATCCATATATGTAAATGATGAAATTCACCATACCACACACTAACAATCTACATAGGTCTTCAATTCATAAAAAGTAAGTTCTATACAGTGTGTCTATTTCAGACTCTTTGATTGTATTATTATTAAAAAAATTATTAAAATAAAATTGAATGCAAATAATATTTGCACCCTGTATAATAAGTACATAACATTCCATTCTTATAAGATAAAATAATGCCAGTTTAGACTTTTTACGAAATTTCATTAAAAATAAATGAAAAATGACGAGGGAATTAAAGTAAACTGAAGTAGTGATTTCGACAAAAAAAATATAAAAAATTCAATAACCTGGCAACGTCGCATATGCAATGCATATAGATGTTGAAGATTACTATCTTCAATCTTTACCTTTCTGAGAATGGATTCGTGGCAGTTGCTGCGATCTCTAGGATTCGGGAAAAGAACTGGCTAATTCTTCTCTGGCTTCTTTAACCAGTCTTCTCCTTCTTAAAACTTATTTAACATTTATTTAAAGGTATCACCACATTTTTGTTTTGTTCGTTCCAGACTGTTCTTTTATATAACGGGAAAAATATATGCTGCCCAAAATTACCCAAACAGATTTGAAATAGTGGTTCAGTAATCTCATGTTGTATTTTCGCCAATGGTATCTTCCTATGTAAATTTGCATTCAGTTTAGAGTTATTAGAAGGCCCTCTACACAATTACTAAAACTGATTGCCCTAGAAAATTTTGGATGCTATACCGTTTACAAACAATAATTTTCAATAAAATTACTAATTTTCATTGATGTTGAATCTATATATCTAGTTAAATAACTTATTACTTACTCACATCTGGAAAACATAATCTAAATGTCAAAAACAATTTTTCATCATACTTGGCTCAGCTAGCCTACTTAATCAAATCTATTTATTAGATTGTTCGCATTCGATATACATACATACATTGTTTTTAATGTGATTGTCAAAACTGAGTTGGCTCTAATCCAAATAATCACTTTCAGACGTTTTAGCCTAATAATATATACAATTTATACACAGATGAAAATTATACTTACACCATCATCATCAGAAGCTAAATATTTAGAATTTATTCACTATTGAATATGTCGCATTCGTTTTCAATAGTTTCTTCGTTTAATTTAACACGTACATAGGTAGCATGTATGTATACAGAGATGATTTTAAAAATAAACCCTTGTAATATAGTATACTCGGTGACATTAGAAGTGTTACACTAGTATCATTGATACTTTCTTGCGAAAAAAAAATCCCTTACTTTTCTGCGAAGAGATTCTGGTTCATGAGAGCTGATTAATATAGAAAAGTTTTGAACTGTGTTAGTGACTTTGACAAGAGTAGAATTGTTGCCTATTGAGATGTTGGTTTGCCCAATCGATCCCTCCAAAAAAAAAACTAAGAAAACTTGTATGCAAAGCTGTAATAATTGCAAGCAAACTTGTTAATTAAATTAAATTAAAAAACTGTCTCTAAGTAAAACAACTGCAAACAGACTATGTGAGAAGTAAGAAATTGCAAGAAATCTTTGTAAAATTGTAAGAAAAAGATGAATTGCAATTAAATATGCGTCAGAATATTTCTCAGAAAGTATAACCAAATTATCAGAAACGCTATAAAGGAAATTGCAAGCAAAATTGTTAAAAAAACTACTAAAGAAATTGTAAGAAAAACTGCAAAAAAATGTATTGTACTTCTATGACACTGTAACGAAATATCGGAAGCTGCCAAGAGATGTAAATAGCTGTGAAAAAGTGTAAATAAATTAAATAGAAAATAACAGGAAAAATTGTAAAATAAGATCTGTATATACCAGTAAGCCTCTGTCACAAAACCTGAGCATTTTCCAAGAAAGGAGAATTCTAAAGTGGGCAATACACGATGAAATATTTACATGTAAAATTGACGCAGAAATGTATGCAAAAATTGATATACATTCACGTCAATGGCTTTGAGAAATAGGATGTGTTCTATGTTTCAAATTTTACATGTAAAAATTGATGTAAATCTTTTTTGTCATAATACACATTCAATTTTGCAGTTTGTCAATAAATCCATGTACCTATATTACATGTAATTTATTGCCGGCTTAAGAAAAACTATAACAAAAATTCTAAAAAAAACTTTAAGATTTGTCCGAAGAACATGTAGGCAATATTGTTACAAAAAAAATGTAAGGAAAACTGTTAGAAGAAGAAAATTGTAAGAATTTGTAAAAGCTTGAGAGAAACTGTCAAAGAACTGTAAGCAGCTACAAGTTTTTAAGAAAAACTGTAAGAGATATTGTAGAAAAGTTTAAAAACTGTAAGATAGATGTAACTTCTAACCTGTAAAGAAATCTCTAAGAAGAATTGTAAAAGAAAAGATCCGTATGACAAGGAAATGTGCATCAGAAACTGGCAGAAAGTGTAAGCAAATTACAAGGAAAACTTGTAAGAAAAAATTGTAAACAAAATTGTCAAGGAAGGATTGTAAGAAAAACTGTTGAAGAAATTGTAAGAAGCTAGCTAGCTAGAAGATAGCTGCAACTAACTATAAAATTGTAACAAAAACAGTAAAAGAAATTGTAGAAAAAAAGAGAAAAGCTTTAAAGAAAATTGTAAGAAAAAATATTAAACTAGTACAGTGAAATCTCACTTAGCGGACGTCTCCTCTTGGACGGACAATTTTCTTGGTCCCTTGAACTTCGTATAATTGTTGTTAACAGCTTAAACTCTATTGGCCGGTCACTCTCCTGAACGGACGCGGACAGTACTTTACAGAACAAAACTCTCTCCATCTCTATCAATATGTCAAATAAACGAAGAAATATTTTAACACAAACAAAAAGTGAATGTTATTAGTGTTTTTAGTAAGGAAAAGCTTAGTGTACGTGATTTGGCTAAACGATTTTGTATAGGGAAAACTCAAGCAAGTGATACTATTAAAAAAAAGGACGAATTAATGTTACAGTGAAGTTCAACTGCCAATGTGAACCAAAAACGAACATTTTTGACATCAGAAGGTTTCAATATAGATAAACTATGTTATGACTAGTTTTTGAAATCAAGAAATAAAGGAATTCCGATCTCGGGTACATTGGTCAGATTAAAAGGGGAAGAAATTGCCGAAAAATTAGGCGACATTAGATTCAACGCTTCTATTGGTTGGCTGCAAAAGTTTCCACTTCGTCACAATATCAGTTTCAAGGCTGATGTTAAGCATTTTATGGGAAGAGTCCCACTTCTTATAAAAAACTACCTAAAGACATTTATAATTCTCATGAAACAGGACTTTTTTTCGAATGCTGCCAGACAAAACTTTATCTTTAAAAGGCGAAAAGTGTATCGGTGGAAAATTATCAAAAGAACGTTTGACCATCTTACAGTGTGTAAACATGGTCAGCCAAAAGGAGAAATTGCTTGTGATTGGTAAAACACATAAGCCAGGGGCGTTCAAGAACCTGGATGTTAAATCTCTTACTGTCACGTATAAAGCAAATAAGAAAGCGTGGATGACCTGCGACATCATGAAAAAATGGTTGCTGGAATTTGATCATAGAACTATATTTCTTCCGCCAAACACAACATCGGTCTCCCAGCCCTTGGACCAAGGAATAATGAAATGGTTTAAAAGCTATTTTAAAGCATATTTTATCAAAAATTTATACTGAGGAATACGCTTATCAATTAACAAAAACCATAGACATTTTAGATGCTATCTACATATTTTATTCACGATGCATGGAATAAAGTTTCTTCGTCTACGATACAGAATTGTTTTCATAAATCCGGAATTTCACTAGAAAGTAATATCAACGATCATGAAAGCTATGATGGGGAAGATGAGTTGACGCTATCATTGCTAGCAGAAATGCTTAAAGCAATGAGGGCATGTGGTTTTAATAGTGATACTAACGATTTCATTAATATGGATGACAATGTAGCTATTGAGGATGATACAACGAAAATTTTAATTAATGAACCAACAACTCCTATGATAGAACATGTCGAAACAGTAGACCAATCTCAGGAAGATTCAGAAACAGAAATTGACCATGAATCGATAAAATCATATCAAGAAGCGCTAAAGAAGGCACTATCCTTAAAAACATTTGCAAAAAGGAATGGGGATTGCAGCTGATAGCAAATTTGAAAATTTATTTAGAAAATGCATTTGTAAAGAGAAAAGTAAAACAAACCAGTATGTTAGACTTTTTGAAATAATTAACTCTTGGATATAAATTTGCAAATCTCTATATGGTAACCTACCTAGGTATGACCTAATTACATATTTAGTTTTATTTGTTATTATTAGCATTATGTATTATGATTTTACATATGTATGTCATTTATGTGTAAGTAGCCATATAGCACATGTATTCTTACTTATAGTTTATGAATTATTGTATTTGAAGTTAAGTAAATGTTATTTTCTACGAGCAAATGTTAATTTAATCATTTAAAACTAAAAACTTGAATCTTATCTTTCGTTTTTTTTTGGGCAGACAACTCCCTTGAACGGACCAAATTGTTGGTCCCAAACCTGTCCGGCCAAGGAAGATTTCACTGTATTGTAAGAAAAACTGTAAGAGAAACTGTAGATGGTGGTACCACATCCTTTCCAGTATGATAATCAACATCCCCATATAGCTCGTCGAACAATAGACGTTCTCCAAGAAGCAGGCGTTAATGATTTTCCAATGGCCACCCCGTTCCGCGGATTTAAACCCCACCGAACATGTGTGGGATATCATAGGCAGGGGACTGTCCACTTTGCCCTATCCTCCACAAATTTGGCGCAGTTAATAAACGAAGTTCAAGTTGCTTGGAACAAGGTGCCACAAGCAGATATCCATCATCTCATTTTGTCGATGCCTAGACGTGTATGTACATAGAGGTACTCAACTTAATTTTTTTGTGTTATGTACATATTAATAAAATTTGTTGCAAATCTTATCGTTTCATTTCTGTAATGTATAACGATCACATTGCCAAAACAACCTAAACATATAATTCCTCCCGGGTGTAACACTTCTAATGTCACTGAGTATAGTATATCAGGTTTATATCGTTCTGTGTAAATTTTTATGGCAATGATTGAAACAACCCACCTAAGTCGTTAAAATTACACTTCAAAGCACCGTTTCGTTTTCAAAATATGTATACTGAGATTTCTCCAACGATAGACCCATTCGATGTCTTCAACGTAAACAGAGAGTTATGAGCTGAGAATAAAATTTTACGACAGATAAATGTGTATTTCAAAAAAAAAATTGTCTAACTCGTCAATATCTTCTTGCGATGTAAGTACATAAAATATCTAAATAAAGATCTATTTTCCTCTTCTTACTAATTTAAAAATGAGCTGAGAGTATTACTTCTCCGTAATGAGCACTCTTCACAATTCCAAACAGCGCAATCAGTTTGTACCGTGCGTTCTTAGCGTGTCACATTATGAGGAACGCGGATTTAGCCTACATACATACATACAAGAATTAAAAGGTTTTCTATGCGCGTAGTTGAGGTACCTCCACCGGTATTTCATTAACCGCCGTTCTATTATCGTATCCCACCTAAATGGGAACAGCTAAGTAAACTATAAATTACGAAAATTCGGCAACGATGTCACGCCTACTGTTTCGATAAGGACGACGATGATGTAATATTGTTGTTGTGTTTGTTGTTAAAAGAATTTTCGGCGTTCTTTCGCGTGCGAATATACATAACAATGCAGTATTATAATAAGGTTGAATAGGGTGGACTAACTTGCGTGATCGTATTAGTGTTAATTAAATCTTGATATATCAGGAAAAGAGTAGCAGTTTAAGGCTAGGTATATGACAGGTTATAAAGAGGTGTGGATTTTGCGTTCGTTTATGGTACCCAATAAAAGCTGTGCTACATTCACGAAGTGTAATTTAATTCTAACAATTATCTTCGAAAGAGTACTCAAACTACAGAAAAATTCTTATACCGTAGGTATGATAGACAAGAACTTCGCAGGGTTCACTTCCTCAACGAAGCTTTAGAAGAAACCACACTCTTTCTTATTGTTAGATACAGGGCGCTCGGATACTTGCCTTACAAAATTGAAATACTACTCGTATATAACATAGGAAACAGAATAAAACCAAAAAAAAAATAATAAAAAATATTAGAAAATGTATAAAAAAAATATTTAAAAAACCAGCAAATGTTTTTAGGTGGGCCTTTACGCGTTAAAAGTGAATAGCCGATCTTTATGATATCGTCAGAAGGACGATAGCACTAAAAGAAATCAATATTATTGAGGCAGGTCATTGATGAATTCGACTTTCTGCTGAGCTACACATGAATCCCTATAAACGCACAGCTGTTGATTATTCGATCTCGCTTGCTACTTCAACATCATTAGTCTATCAGTTTGCAGTGGTTAATGCATTGTGCTTCCTTGCCAGTATTTTTATTCGTTTACCGTATAACTACTTACATTAATTTACAGTTAATAGTTCCGTTAAATTTATTTGTATAAGAATTTATGAGTATTTTCAGTTTCTTACTTAATGTCGTGTGACTTTTGTTTAACCTTTGTGAAAATGCCTTATCATTATACAAACAACGAGTTAAGTGATATGGTTCTTACATATGGAGAATGTAGACAAAACGCAAGAGCTGCTCGTCGACGATACGCCAATTTATTTCCTAATCGCCAGATGCCAGCATCAACCACATTCACAAACGTAGTGCAACGATTGCGAGATACCGGAAGCGTCAAACTTCAGCAAGGACGTGGCGGTGGTAATCAAAGGAATGTAGACGCAGAAGAGGAAATTTTGAATATGGTGGAAGATGATCCATCTGTGAGCACTAGGCAAATTGCGCGTACAGTAAATTTAGCGCGGTCTACCGTGTGGCAAACTTTACGAGAAAATCAACTTCACCCCTTTCATCTTCAGCGTGTGCATAATCTTTCGGAAGACGACTACCCTCATCGAGTACGTTTTTGTCAGTGGTTATAGTCAACTAAAATGCGGACAATCCCAACTTTTTAGGTAAAATTCTATTTACGGACGAAGCAAATTTTTCATGTCAAGCCATATTAAATATTCACAACAGACATGTGTGGGCAATAGAAAACCCTCATGCGATATATCGTACTGACCATCAGCGACGATTTTCCATAAATTTGTGGTGCGGTCTAATAAACAATTTTATCATTGGCCCTTTCTTATTACCGGCTTGTTTGAACGGGGACAGTTATCTAAACTTTTTGGTAAATGAACTGCAACCACTTCTAGAAGATGTGCCATTAGACATTCGCCAACAAATGTATTTTATGGACGATGGGGCTCCGCCGCACTTTAGACGAGATGTGCGACATTATCTAGACAACACTTTCGGTGATTTTTGGATTGGTCGTGGAGGACCGATAGCTTGGCCACCTCGTTCTCCGAACCTAAATCCATTAGATTCCTTTTTTTGAAGGTGCTCTGTCAGTTGTAATTGCAGATAGTTTCGTTAAATCCAGATCCATTATAAACATTTTTTCCACTCTATGATAGTGTCAGAAAACTAAGTGTTTTAACGGCAAAATAGCACTCAGGTCTTTTGTTTATAAAGAACCTGCAAAAAGAATGCCAGAATTCTTTGAAGTGCGGCAGCACTGTTCTTATTAAAGTAAATCGTAGTGATGTAATAGAATTTATATTGAAACAAAATTGATTCTTCGATAAATATTAGAAATTCTGTCCGCATAAAAAAAAACAATGACGAAAAAAATTGAATTACATTAAGCGTACAGTTAAAATAATGCCAGACATTCTCGATAACCTCGATCAGATAATCCTCCATCTGCAATTGTAAAAATGCAAACCGTGCACATATTATTATGCAAAATTTAACCTGGTAACGTAAACCTATTCAAGCGTACGACGTATTCGAAGATTGCACAAACAAATCCACCAGAGCTGATGTAATCCGATAAAGAACGGTAGGTCGTGTATACACATACCTTACGTGGAGCGCATTCGGAGTTAAATGAGCCTGAAACTCTAACGAACATGCAATCGTCAGAAAATGAAGATGCATGCGAATCGAATAGATTGTAATTGAGGATTTCAATTACTTCAAGTCTATGTCTATAAATGCCTCATCATACGAGGGTGAGTCGATATGTTTGTGACTTTTTGAATTTCTCGCATCTTAACTGAAAGGGCAACACTGCTCCTGTCAACAGACATCTGTCAGTTGACTGTTGTTAAAATTTTAACAAACTGCGTCATTTAGTTTGTATTTGACAGTCATTGATAGCAGACTACTGTGCTCATTAAGCATTACTTTTTTATGGAGAGAACCATCACTCAAATCAAGACTAGCGCTCATAAGTATTATGTGAACTCTACACCATCAATTTCAATTATAAAAATGTGGTTTACTGAATTTCGTTGTGGCCGTACAAGCACGGAAGATGCTGAACGTTCTGGACGACTAGTTGAGGTCTCTACACCCGAAACAGTTAAAAACATTCACGATATGGTGTTGGCCGATCGGAGATTGAAAGCGCGAGAGATTGTGGAAGCCATAGGCACATCACATTCAATTTTAAATGATCACTTAGGTATGAGAAAGCTTTCCGGAAGATGGGCGCCATTGCTCACAATCGACCACAAACGCAATCGTGTGACAACACACACAGTCAAAACAGTGGATTTCTCGTGGTGAATCGGGACCAAAGAAGGCCAAGATGGGTTTGTCAGCCAATAAAGTCATTGCGACCGTTTTCTGAGATGCACGAGGTATAATCGACATTCACTACCTTCAAAAGGGTAAAACAATTAATGGTAAATATTATATCAACTTATTATTGGATTGATTTAATGAGATTTGAAAGAAAATGACCGCATTTGGTCAAGAAAAAAGTTCATTTCCACCAGGACAACGCAAGGGTCCACACATGTGTAGTTTAAAAACAAATACAAAAATATACTAGAGAACAATAATTGACATAACTGACAGACTCTAATTGACAGATGAACAACAATCAAGGTCATGGCTTCCTTACACCTGCTCTTCTTAAACCACAACAAAATCATCTAGGTGCTTCGGTTTTTTCCGTTGACGTTGAGGTCTACATGTTTCGACTATTGTTGACGGTACAATGCTGTCATCAGAGTGTGACTCAACTAGATCAATATTTACTTGAATTGCTGTAGGCTGATTTTGAGTTGGAATTTGGAACTCATCTAA
>SMLS01067636.1:0-14026 GCA_004785975.1 Popillia japonica
CCAATAATCTAGAAGCTGATGGAGGGAATTGAGGGAGGCTGCTCAAAACACCAAAACTCCTCAGATAATTAGAGCCGAATAATCCTTGTGGGCTAAGTTGAAGGAACAAATTTCTAAAGAATTTTTGCCAAAATATCTAGACTTTACTGAGATTTTAGGACTACTTTTGCAGGTACATTTTGTTTGCCCAATTTCATTTTTAGAACCATGACTGATCATAAACCAAAGTATGTTCTATTAGTAACAATAGCCAAAAGTAGTTGCAAAATCTCAAAGATAAACTCTCACTTGCATATTCGTGAAGCAAATAGCTTATGGTCTTTGTTCAAATGCGAATGTGAAACTATCTTTGCCCAAAACTTTTCAATTTCAATGTCAACCAAGCATATTGCATCTCCTAATGTGGTGTTTTCCAAATTTGGAATTGTACCAAAATTCTATTTCTAATCTAGCACAATTCAATCGTAAACCCTAATTCCATTTTTTTTTCTAATGTTACAGGTGAAAATCCAGCTGCCATGCAACACGGCGGACGCGGCCTGTCGTGGCTGCAATGCAGCCCATCATCTTGGCTATTGATGATCAGCATAGCAACAATAGCCATCTCCTAGTCGCTATTACACCATTAGCGTTTACTTAAGAACGAAACGAGGCAACCTCGAAACATTTCATCGTCAAATCTCGCCTACAATACAAATAACAAAGGAAGAGGGATCGGACTCCTCAGAAACAAAACAAAAAAAAGAAGAACGCAGTAGAAGTTACCGACCCGTATTAAACGAGTGAAAGTTATATACGAACTCGAAGAAAGGAAGAGGATATAATTGCATGAATAGCGCTGACATGTGTCAACCGAGGTGAAATATATCTCTCGCGCAGTTTGTCTCAGGTGCGTTAGGACGTCATGAATTATGTTCTGTGTATATACTTATATATATATATAAATAAATATATTATATAAGGCAGTTTTACCAACGTTACAAGAAGTATGACGTCACTCATTGCGAACTCGCAGAGCGGCAGGTTCGGTGAGGTTGTGAAAAGCGGATATTAGTAGGGGAAGGTATATAATATAAATTCTTGCTATGTTTTGGAGGTGGATACGCTTGTGTTAAAGGCGAGATCAACTTTATATACTTGCAATATATATAAATGAAAAGACTTGTTTGTATGTGACACACACGGCTGAACCGGGAAAAAACATATAGACCGGGAAAAAATATAGACTTGTGAATTAAAATGTGTGTTAGTGTTCTTTTGTCTCCTTTCTTAGTAAGAAAAAAATATAATAAAATAAATGAAGAAATGTGTTTTAATCAGGACTCTAAAATGATATTCGAGAGATATTAAAGTTTTTTTGAAAAATATTGATTAAATAAAATGAAAAAAAGGGGAAATAATGAGATGTTTTTTTGCTGTTAGTGATTTTTATTAAATTTATGAAACGTAAGGGAAAGAAGGTGGTTGAAAGAGTGTTCCTTTTTTGTAACATTCCAAAAATATATAATTATAATATTGTTAATATAGTAATTATTATTGTTAAGATTATTATTATTATTATCCCCTGTAAATTGGGGCTTGTGATTTTATAATTTTTATAAATGAATATAATAATTTGACAAATTGGATATTATAATATATGATAGATTAACATTACAGTTACAAATATTCTATTTTCTAACGATTTAGCGTTTCTGATTTGGCTAATTTTAAATCTGGATTAATCTAATATTAAACATTATAACCACCTAGAACTTATTGAACATGTCACAAGAAGACATTTAAAGAAATTATCGTATCTGGTGTCATGTTCATTCGAATTTATTTTAAAGATTTAATCATAATTATATCTAAATGTTAATTTAATTTAATTATCGAAGAAAAAATTGAAAATCAGGATATATTTTGAAAATTCCTATTCTGATCTAAATTTTCTAAACGCCAATTTAAAATAGAAGATTTTTACTTGATATTGTGAGAATTTTCAAGCCGATTCGATCTATTGATCATATCAAAAAACCAAATTTAAGTGTAAACAATGCAATTCCTGACTTGAATTAGAATTTTCTTCGTTAAAACTCGTTTAGAATGTTCTATACAAACAATATTTAGATCCAATTTATCGAAAGATATTTAAAAGTAAAATAAATTTTAGGTAATATTTTAGAAATCTCTATTCTGATTTAAATCCTTGCAGCACCATCTTAAAATTTGGAATTTTTTTTAACTTAACAGAAATTTTTATTTCCATTGGATTTCTTGATGATACCAAAAAAATCAATTCAAATCAATGGTGCTAACAAGAAATTTGTATTTCTTTAAAAACCTCTAAATAATAAATATTTTGTTAATTTATTTGATCGTAATTCTTTCTGATTTTGTTTAATTTAGATCTAAATTAATTTAATATCCCTAATTAGATATTACCACGTTGCAACCACCTAGAAGCTATTGAACGTATCACCAGAACGAATTTAGACACATAATTGTGGCTGGTGTCATGTTCAAGCAAATTTATTTTAAAAACTTCATCATAATTATATATAAATACTAATTTTTATATATTATCGAAATAAAAATTGAAGATCAGGTTGTATATATTTCGAAAATTCATATTCTGATCTAAATTTTCGAACCACCTATAGAATATAGATGGTTTCTCTTGATATTGTGAGAATTTTCAAGCCGATTCGATCTATTGATCATATCAAAAAACCAAATTTAATTGTAAACAATGCAATTCCTGATTTAAGTTACAATTTCCTTTGTGAAAACGCGTTTAAAATGTTCTACATATATACACAATATTTTGATCCAATTTATCGAAAGATGTTTAAAAGTAAAATAAATTTCAGGTAATATTTTAGAAATCTCTATTCTGATTTAAATCCTTGTAACACCATCTTAAAATTTAGAATTTTTATCAAACTTAACAGAATTTTTTATTTCCATCGGATTTCTTGATCATACCAGAAAAATCAATTCAAATCAATGGTGCTAACAACAAATTTGTATTTCTTTAAAAACCTCTAAATAATAAATATTTTTTTAATTCATTTGATGGTAATTCTTTCTGATTTAGTTTAATTTAGATCTAAATTAATTTAATATTATCCCTAATTAGATATTACCACGTTGTAACCAACTAGCAGTTATTGAACGTATCACCAGAACGAATTTAGACACATAATTGTGGCTAGTGTCATGTTCAAGCAAACTTATTTTAAAAACTTCATCATAATTATACGTAAATACTAATTTTTATATATTCTCGAATTAAAAATTGAAGATCAGGTTGTATATATTTCGAAAATTCATATTCTGATCTAAATTTTCGAACCACCAATAGAATATAAATGGTTTTACTTGATATTGTGAGAATTTTCAAGCCGATTCGATCTATTGATCATATCAGAAAACCAAATTTAAGTGAAAACAATGCAATTCCAGACTTAAATTACAATTTCCTTTGTTAAAACGCGTTTAGAATGTTTTAGATAAACACTATTTAGATCGAATTTATCTAAGGATGTTTAAAAGTAAAATAAATTTTAGGTAATATTTTAGAAGTCTCTATTCTGATTTAAATCCTTGCAGCACCATCTTAAAATTTGAAATTTTTATTAAACTTAACAGAAATTTTTATTTCCATCGGATTTCTTGATTATACCAAAAAAATCAATTCAAATCAATGGTGCTAACAAGAAATTTGTATTTCTTTAAAAACCTATAAATAATAAATATTTTGTTAATTTATTTGATGGTAATTGTTTCTGCTTTAGTTTAATTTAGATCTAAATTAATTTAATATTATCCCTAATTAGATATTACCAGGTTATAACCGACTACAGTCTATTGAACATATCACCAGAAGGAATTTAAACAAATAATCGTGTTTGGTGGCATGTTCAAACGAATTTACCCTAAAAATTTAATCACCATTATATGTGAATGATAGTTTTATTTAATTATCGAAGAAAAAATTGAAGATCAGGATGTATTTCAAAAATTTATATCCTGATCTAAATTTTTTTAACAGCAACTTAAACTGCACAATTTTTACTTAATTAGTGCGAATTTTCAATGCGTTTCGTCCTATTGATCATACCGTAAAAATGATATTAAAATAGGATTATTTGTAACTGTATGTGTTTATCGAGAAATATTAAATTTTAATTATCTAAACTGATCGATATGTGTGAATGGTGGAAGTATACGACATTTACCGAATTATTATTAATTCCAAAATTTAATTTTTCATTCGCAATTAACGACCATGATATAAATATAAAAATTTGTTACCAAATCGTATTAAGTACAATAAATTGCATTTATAGTTATTATTATCGTTTTACGAAAATGTTATTTAACGTATGTATGTATATTGAAGTGAAAATGGATAAGAAGCATAAAGTCAAAAAAAAATAAAATTTAAATTCCAATTGACGATGAATGAACTTAAAAAACATTTAAGACAAAATGAAATATCTTATTCAAAAATTATCATAATACGTGTATTATAAAATATTTATTTAATAAAACATGTAAATACAGGAATGCACAGTCTTTTTTTTGTAATTTGTTTGTTTCTTGCTGATCTTTACGCCTTTGATTGGATCCTAGAGTTTTTAATAAGGGGGCAGGTAGGTATGTACATTTTACGACATCCAAATATTCTTTTGTATCAAAAACATTTTTGTTTTAATTTAACTTTAAAAATTCGTTTTATTATATGTTGATATAAATATATTATATGAAAGATATATGCGTATATAGATAGACAAGAGTACAATTTAATAAACAAAAACATAATAAAGAATTTGTTTTAATTGCAAGTCTTTCTGTTTATTGAGATAAATTATGCAATTAAAGGCATCTCCATACAATTTTTTTTTTACATTATCTTAATACATAATCATAGAATTAACTTTTTGAGTAATACTACAAGTTAACCAGATATATAGTACACAATCTGAATTTATTGTCAAATATTCGTATATACAGTACATTATTTACGTCATTCACAAGAATTGTCATTCTTTGCTGCAAGGAAAACATACCATTGACTTAGATTTTATGATATGTTAGTTATTACATAATCCTATCAATCTTTCCTTTTTTAATTTTTAGATTAAGTAAAGTCATTGAGAAGTATAAAATACATAGATCGCTATAAATTTGATTACAGTTATTTTTAATCACACAGTATATTAATAAATTGTCTTAAATTCACGATTACCTACATATAAATACATACATATATATATACCAAATGCCTTTATTGCGTCTTCATCAGCTTCAGAGCCAGGTATACTTTAAACATTGAAAAGGACGAACTATGTTAGTATTATTATTATTATTAATTATTCTTATTAATTATTATACTTATAGAAACACACAAAAATACAAATTACCATGTATATATGTAGCGCATAGAATATTAAATTAACGAGAACAAGCTTATCTTGTTACTCATCCTTTCATAAAACAAATTCCTTAAGTATATAAAAAAGAAATCGTATAATATTCGCTAGTAGTCTTCTTAACGTTCCTCTATTGAGTTCTTATCACGTACTTCGATATTTCTGAATATGAAGTATGTGTCACCTGCCTAAATGATAGGCAATCCAATGTATGAAGGAGATGAAGCAAATTATATTAAAGGTGTGGTGTTTCCAGTGGGGGTTGATGGCGATGCCGCAATTCTTACTGCCATGCTGCATTGCGGCTGGTTTCTCGCCTAAAACAAATTTCGTATTAGTTCCAAAAAATGTTGATCAAATCCTTAAACAGATTTATATATTGAAGTAAAAATCCATAAAGATTCTGAATCGTTCTTAATACAAAAACTGCTTGGCGGTTGTTACATATCAGGTCTGCAATCCAAATTTGGTGGACTTGAGTTTTTTTTTCGTAAACTCATTGTCAGTTTGACATTCGTGTAATAATAATAATAATAATTATTATTATTATTATTATTTATTATTATTATTATTTATTATTATTATTAATAATTATTAATAATAATAATAATAATAATTATTATTATTATTATTATTTTTTTTTTTATTATTATTATTAATTGTCGTCTTCTGATCGATGACCACAGCTTAGTTTCGAGGAAAATCTGACAGTAGAAGAAGAAAAAATAATCTAAAATGTCAAAATCAAGCAATCAAGGTTTCTGGGCAAAACTCAGGTCAAACTGGCCTTGAGACAAATTCTAGAGAAGTGTTTTAGAGCTACTTTTAGACAATATCATTGACAAGGTAGCTGTCTTTGTGTCAAAGCTAACCTGATCCTCTAAGGCCAAAGAAGTTCCAAATTCGTATTCGCAAACTTCAAACATCTACCTCGATTAAAAGTAAAAGAACTCATGCCTAGTCTTGTCTAAAACTGAAATTTTAGTGTTATTCTTAACAGAACTTTGTCAAGGACATTCTTGGCATTTTTCCTACTGACAAAGGTAATGTCTAGTTCTAGTCCTGCCTTGAGTTTAGCCCCAATATATGTCTTCTACGAAGCCTTCTCAACAGAACTTTGTGAAAGACATTCTTGGCATTTTTTCCTGCTGACAAAGGTAATGCCTAGTTTTAGTCCTGTTCTAAGTCTAGCCCAATGTCCGTCTTCAGCAAAGCCTTCTCAACAGAACTTTTTCAAATATATTGTTGGCATTTTTTCCTGCTGACAAAGGTAATGCCTAGTTTTAGTCCTGTTCTAAGTCTAGCCCAATGTCCGTCTTCAACAAAGCCTTCTCAACAGAACTTTTTCAAAGATATTGTTGGTATTTTTTCCTGCTGACAAAGGTAATGTCTAGTTCTAGTCCTACCTTGAGTTTAGAGCAATATCTGTCTTCTGCGAAGCATTCTCAACAGATCTTTGTCAAAGATATTGTCGTCATTTTTCCTACTGACAAAAACAATACCTAGTTCTAGTCTTCCTCTGAGTCCAGCCCAATGTCTGTCTTCTACGAAGCCTTCTCAACAGAATTTTGTCAAAGACATTGTTGTCATATTTCCTGAGTTCTAGTCCTGCCCTGAGACTAGCCCAATGTTCGTCTTCTGCGAAGCCTTCTCAACAGAACTTTGTCAAAGACATTGTTGGCATTTTTCTGTTGACAAAAGTAATGTCTAATTCTAGCCCTGTCCTGAATCCAGCTCTATGTTTATCTTCTGTAAAGCCTTCTCAGCAGAACTTTATTAAAAACATTGTTGTCATTTGTCCTGCTAACAAAGGTAATGTGTAGTTCTAGTCCTGTCCTGAGTCTTGCCCAATGTGTGTCTTCAGCAAAGCATTCTCAACAGAACTTTGTCAAAGACATTTTTGGCATTTTTCCTGCTGACAAAGGTAATACCTAGTTCTAGTCGTGCCCTGTTGCCTTCTTCAAATCTATGAAATGATAAAATCGGAAGTTATTTTTTAGATTTACTTGTTTAGCTGTACTGAAATGGGTCTAAAAATGTTGTGTGTCTGCTGGTCAAGAGATGGCAAGACGTAATCCTAAATAGGAATCACTTTTTGCCTAGATAATCATCGTTCTTATCATTTTGGTACATTTATTTATTGTGAAATTTTCTGAGGTGATAACCCATTAACGTTGGTCACAGCCCTCCAAAGCATCAATCCAATAGAATGACCAAAATGGATAGTATCTAAGATGAAGACCACCAGAATGGATAATTTCTACAATGAAGACCTTCTGAAATACTGGTAGACCTTGAAGCCATGGTGACCAAGCACGTTCTAAGCGTTGGCAAACGTTTGAAGATCAGTTACTTCGATCAAAAAGGTGAGAAGACTCACAAGAGATGTTCAGAGATTCATCTAACAATAAAACCAGATAAACCCGATATTTATTGATATTAATTTCTTCCATTTTTGGAAGGTTATTAGAGGTGTTAGAAGATCAAAATTGCTGCAAAGCTGCAGAGTCACAATTCCGTCTATTTTCTTTTTGCCTCAAGCCTCATATTCGTAAATTACAAGCGCCTACCTCGAATGAAAGTAAAAGAATCTGGGCCTACTCTTGTCTATAGCTGAAATTTTAGTGTTATTCGAAGATTTAAATTTCTTCATAGCTTGAAAAAGTATTCCAAAACTTTATTCATTCAGAAATAGCCCAATGTTTGTCTTCTGTGAAGCCCTGAACAGAAATTTTTCAAAGACATTGTGGGCATTTTTCCTGCCGGCAAAGGTAATGCGTAGTTCTAATCCTACCCTGAGTCTAGTCCTCTGCGAAGGCTTCTCAACAGAACTTTGCCAAAGACAATGTCGTCATTTCTCCTGCTGATAAAGGCAATATCTAGTTCTAGTCCTGCCTTGAGTCTTGCACAATGTATGTCTTCTGCCAAGCCTTCTTAACAGAATTTTGTCAAAGACATTGTCGAACTCTAGATCACTATCACCCACAGGACACCAAACACTTAGATAAATGCCAACGCGTTTCGACAGCAATGCTGTCATTATCAAGGCGATAATAAAACTTGACAAGACATTGTCGTCAATTTTCCTACTGAGAAAGTAATGCTTATTTCTAGTCCTGCCCTGCTGCGTTCATCATATCTTTGAAATTATGAAACCTGAAGAAATTTTTTAGATTTACTTGTTTGGAAGTACTGAAATGGGTCTAAAAATGTTGTGTGTGTGCTGATCAAGAGATGGCATCAATTGGAATCTGTTTTTGCCTTGAAAATCATCGTTAAAAATTAACTTTACAGACCTCAAACCATTAATGGTTGATTCCCTGGTCAGAGCCCTCTGTAGTGTATCAATTCAATAAGATAGGTAAGATGGAAAAGTTTCTACTATGAAGACCACCTGAAATATTGGTTGACGCTGAAGCCAAGGTGTCCAAGCAGGTTCCAAACTGTGGCAAAAGTTTGGAGATCAGTTATTTTGACCAAAAAGGTGAGAGCATTCGCAATATATCTTCAAGGATTCCCGTTCCTTCTTCCTTTTTTAAACTATAAATTGCTTTAAATAAAAATATAATTCTTCCAAAATAAAACAAGCTATAACCAATTAAACAGCAATTAAAAGCATTAAAATTAACAAAACTCCAAGCTAAAATTTCCCAAAAAAACATAAATCAATCAGGTCATAAAATATTGATTCGACGCCTCTAGCGGAGAAACCCCAAACCTCCAACTACTTTCTAGAAACCATTACACACCGTACATTACAGAAATCTACTTACTATGCAGAACATGGACGTTAACGCTGACAGGTTCCGCATTCGACGGTACGCAACTGTAGTTCCCTGCATGCTGGATATCCGCATTCGGTATCAGCAGCTCGCTACTTTGCCGGCCGTGCCTGACGGTGGCGCCACCTCCCAGATCGTAGTTGATCATACGCTCCCCGTGATACCAGAATATGTACTCCGGCTGTTCCGTCGAGCGGCGCAGCAAGCAGGATAATATCAACGGCGAACCGGATTTGACGATCTTGTCTGGGCCGCCGATAATTTCAGCTCGAGCTTCTACAATTATAAATGTTATTGTGTGTTGAATCGATCGAAATTATTAATTTAGAAATAAACTGATTTCTCCGAAATGGTGGTCGTAATTGCGAATTAAATTTAATAGATTTTCGGTTTGATTGTGATGATGGCTGGGGGAGGAGGGATAGGGGTGAATTTATTTGCGGTGGCGCCATCGGATGGGATCAAATATGCAAACTACCGTAGAATTGGTAGAATGGTCGAAAGAGGCTTTACATTATTGCGGATCGAGTGAATGTTGCAGCTGGTTTGGTTGGGCTGCGTCAGTCAAAACCGCAGTTATATTCTATGCATGCGAGGCCGGTTGTCAACGTATCGGATCTAATTTTGATTATGCAGTTTGTTTGCCAATTAAACCGCCGGGACTAATTGTAGCATGATTGCGAACGGATTGAAATTAATTTTGTATTTCTTTATTAGATTTTGAATAATGTGAATCGGGGAGTTTAATTCACCAAACTCACTGCAAAAATGTGATGGAATCCGTAGTAAGAAATCAGATAATATTATCTTACCGACCAACTGCAAGTCGACGAATATGCTAGCCGGTGGGTGGGAGGTGACCTGACACTCGTACAACCCGGCGTCATCTGGTTGAACGTATTTAATATGAAGGCTCCAGTCCTGTGTGGAACAAACAAAAAACAAATCAGGGAGAATCCATAATAAGGTTGTTGAAGAAATATAAAATCCCAAAATGATTTGGCCTAAATGAATTCTAGACCTGTTTTGACCTTGCAATTAGCAACAGTTTATGGGAGCGTAATTAATCAATTTCCTGATGTAATCCAAGAGGAAATCCTGCGTCCCCAATGGTAAACCTCCAGTACATGCTGGCATAGCCAATATTGCCTTCAAGAGTCAGCCAGGCAATAGCATCTATATCTTCGTTCTGCTGAATCTGAAAGGAGGTTGGCGTTGTCATGATCGTTAGGTGCAGTAAGGATACCACTCTTCTTGGGAGTTATCTTCCTTCTAATCTAATCTAATCTATCCAAAGTAGCAGCACTCATTATCCTAACCAGACATGGCGAGAACATCAGTGAAAGAAATTTCCATCCTGAAGAGTTCAGCTATCGTGAAGACTTGTTAGCCAATGTTTGGCTCCTCCGTCTTAAGGAGGTAGGCCCAAGCACCCTATTCCACTGCACTGGCGTTATGACGTGAATTTATTATTCTGGATCCAGATATAAGTAACAATTTTCCATCCAATCCAAAGTATGCATCAAAACTCCTTTTTAGTGTTTTGGAACAACTGGAAAATCTATAAAATTATATCAGTTTTGAAGACCCCAAGAGAACCAGCCTTCATATTACATGTTATAAATTTTGTACCGCGCAGAATATGAAAAAATTTACTCGAATATGCTTGAAAAATTGGATTTTCTTCTTAGGTTTTTAAGTTGAAAGTTATTAAGCCAAGTAGCTAGCATTAATTTTGATTAACATTACTTCTATACCTTTATGATGTTACCTAGAATGGCTTTAGGGAATTTAACAAAAAAATTTCAAATAATTTGACACTTGAATCGTTATTCTTTGTTGGAGCTGCCCAAACGTGGTCACCAATCTTAATATGGAAGTTTCGTAATTTCTAAACACTTAATCATTTACATAATTTGTACTAGCAGATTTTTACAACCTTCAGCTTAAAAACCTAAGAAAAAATCCAATGTTTCAAGCATATTCGAGCAAATTTTGACGACTTATAGCTTAACTGGGCTTCCCCGACTAATGTTTGCGAGTTTTAAATAAAATATCTGTAACAGGTCTTTGATTTTTCAAGCATTCATTAGCAAATTTTTCGATTAAAATTCATTTAAGGCATTCCAAACAAAATTTAATTATTTGGCGGTTTATTTAGATAGATTACACGACTTTTAAATAAAATATCCTTCCTTAATTCTATGTCCTCCGTAGTTTTAGGTCAGTGTTCGACTCTGTAGGGTGTGACGTACTATTTTACAAGATGCCGTTTGATGAAGGATTTGAAAATTTGTACGAGGAACCAAAAATAGCAAAATAGCAAGAACACAATGAGATGACTGGAACATGTACCTACATACATTGAGAGGGTGGAAAAACAATAGAATGCCAAGAATGATATTGGGCAGGAGGTCGGTGGAAAACCGAACGGAAACGAACTGAAGAGACAAGGCGATAGATAGAAGGAAGTGGAGAAGCCGGTAGATATGGAGACTTAAGGACACTGTACTAGTCACAATTGTGAGTGTAGATCAGGACTCAAATAAATAGGACACCAGCCCAAGGCCTGCGAAGCCTATAGAGCTACTACATACACACATATATAGATTGGACTTCCTCAGCGTTCCTTTTTGGGACCACAACCTTTCATTTTTCCTCACTAGTAATATGAATACGTATCTTTCTCGAGGACTGACTAATCTCCTGAATTGGATGATAGTCATGATTGTTCCAGCACCATATTACGGTGGTAACGTCCAAATTCTTCTGACCTTGACCAAAGCAATGCTGACCAGAAAAATGCTGGAAGCGGCCTTTCCTGCAATAACAAAACTCCTTGCTGTAATTGTTTAATGTAGTCTCCTCCAATTCGTGCAGACGTCATTTTAAAATGCACCAACCCAATCATCTGTGAGTCACAAAAGTTGTGCACGTAACCTTTTGAGGAATTCGCTCTAAGACGCAAAAGGACTGTTCTGGCACAGCTGCAAAAGGCGGTTGCTCCTATGCTTTCTCGCCCAAAACAAAGCTCTTCCACAGAGTTCTTTAGTCTGCTATAGGAAGGGAGAATCTGCTCGTTCAACGTGTTTGAGGAGTTAGACTCGTACACAGTGTTGAAGGAACCAGATGATTAATCTCCTATTGGTGGCATACTCATATCTACTTGGACACTAATCCAAGTAGATATCCAAGATACCATATGATCTATAATTTCCGTAAGATTGCCCTGGCACTGCTCATCTATGATTTCTTGTCCAAAACAAAGTTCTTTAACAGTTACTTCTTTAGTCTTTTAGTAAGCTGTAAGAAGGAGAACATAAATTCTGATGGTGAGTGGTTTTATTTGATGTTGACATTAAATCAAGGCTCATTATTTGCCATTTTATTATAGGCGAGAATTATTTCTGAATCATCTAGGTTATGTCCATCATTTTGAATGCACGACACAAGTCTCTTAACAAAATCTTCCACCAGTCGGACTAACATCTTTGCAGGGATAGTTGCAGCTTCTTGAATGATTACATTCATCATCACGTTCAAATTTCATGGTTTGTGGTTATAGACAGGCTCTTGAGATACCCCGACAGGAAAAAAAGAGTTACATACCAATGAGTCGGGGATTTGGGTAGCCAAGTAACACCGCCAAGAACAAGAATCGAAGAACTGCTATTGAATTGCTCCCAGTCTGGGCTGTAGCGCCATCCTGCTGAAACCAAACATCTTGTAAACGTATTCTTTGCCTTCTCAGTTCTGGTTGCAAGAATGTTTCAAGTATTTCAATGTATCTATCCGAAGTAACAGTGACTGTTACCTCATTTTTTTTTCGACAAAATAAAGTCCAATAATGCCGAAGGAGCCAACCAGATTTCACTACCTCTACTACTGAGAATGAGCTTCAACGGGCATCAATAACTGCCCAAAGCGAAGACTACTTACAGAAAAATCAGTCGCTTCCAATTGTTGCACAATAAACATTTTGTATGCAAGTCCCATTGTTCCTGTATATAAGATGTCATGTCCAACCATGTCAAACCATAGTCACAGTTTTTGGGCATGAAGCCTTTGATGAGGTGTTCTATTTGAATGGTTTGGGCCGAATGAAATGCATAATCTTCCACTATTTTCCAAGAATAGACCAGGAATCTCAAACGCAAAACCTAACAACCAGCCAATGAAGAAGGTGAATGCTTACTGCTTGCTACTTCTACTATTCTAGCTAACAAGGGGAGCTAACAGTGTTGTCCGACATGGATCTTGATGTGTCTCAACTATGATATAGAGGGACCTCCACTGAGTACCTAGGTACAAGCAGTTATCCTAACGCGCCCTAGTTTCTGAGAAAAACAACATTGTTGTGCATGTTCTTTTTATACCGTTAATGTTGGTTTCAGTATACGCAAGGGTGGGTAGCGCTGTGGACTGGATCTACGTCTACGACCGTGGTGGCGTAGATCCAGTCCGCAGCATAAGACGGGAACACCAGGGTTCTTTTTATACAATTAATGTTGGTCTCTATACAGCGTTAGTAAAAAGTCCCGGAACGGTCGAATAACTTTGTTATTTGAAAATTATGATTTCTAAAATTTGGTATGGGGGTATAGTTAATATAAATGCATTTTATGCAATACAGTTTATATTTTTGTTTACTTCCGGTTTAATCGGCAATACGTCCAACTTTTTTTTTAACGCAACGCCCAGATTTTTTTAACACTTTTGAATGCAAAATAAAAAACTACGTTCAGGAAGTATTAAGATGTTTATTTTTATTCACAAGAAAACAGTTAAAAAATTAAAAAAGTGTCCTAATACAGAAAAAAC
>ML218526.1:8884-31693 GCA_004785975.1 Popillia japonica
GGAAGAGTGCGTAAATGAAATTGGCCAAATTTTCAACTCCACAGAGATGATGGTGGACCCCATAGCAGCAGAGGAACCATGGACCAGAATGTGTACTGTAATTTGAGCAATAATAGAAACCAATAGGAACGCACAATGCTGGCACTGCAGAAATGCTAAAGCCGATTCTGACAGGAGGTGTGGAAGATGATTGGAAGGGACGTTTTTAGTTGGTGTCACACAACACCTTCCAAGATTAACAACCTTATGGGCGTCTTGATGTAAGATGTCGCCCAAGGCTTCTTAATATTGTTCTGTTACATACAGCAGCTAAGTAAATCTAATTGAGTTGGGGTATAGTATACCTGGCTGCATTGACACTAAAGTTAAATAGTGAAAGGCATGGCAGTGTTTCTTAATATTCTTTGCTCTTTTCCCTTTCTATATGCTTTATGAACTTATCGGTGGCTCTTTCAGATAATCTGGAAGACTAAACCCTGAGTTGGCCCTGTAGACCTACTTGGCTTCAATCAAACGCATTATCAAATACGCCTCACTATCTCGATGGCCAAAAATTCAAGAGAAGCAAAGACAAATCTTGCTGCAAAAAACCGCAAAAGGTAAGTTTGCACATTGCAGACACAATTCCAACATGTCCAACAAAAGGTAATTTTAATTTTTTTGTGGGTTGTTATCCCGACTAATTTTACTTTTACTCTCAGGATACGTAGTGGGCTCAATAGACGGCGCTGGTTTCAATTCAATTGGATTTAACCACTAAGAGACTTTGAGGTTATATCTTTATCAGTTGTTTCAGTCGTTTTTAAATAAGGCGTACGCGCCATCTAGTTTGACGTTTACAGCACACACACCCTTCTAGATCCAGTCTTTACACTTTGTCGTAAAAGCATAAACATTCTCCATTCTATTTAAATAATTATTCTCCGTTAAATGTGTGTGAAGCCCAACTACAATACATATATGCATACGATTATGACCTATTTAGACGAAATAGACTGGATATCTCAACCGAACTCTTAATATATGCATCCCATTGAACCGCATCTTCGTAAAACTTTATCGGTTAGTAAAAATTCCCAAGTTGCATTGCTTAACCGATATGTTCGAAAACTATTTTTCCGAATATACGACGAGATATTACCGTGAAGTTTATTGTCGCCGGCGGTAAGTGCTCCGGCAAATCCTATCCCGCCTGAAAATGGCAGATAATAGCTGTAGTATATTCAAGAGTAACGTACGAGGTAGATTTGGTCGTAAACAAGCTTTATTTCCACAGATCTTGTACTGGTTGAATAATCCACTGCTTAATTATAATTTCGTCAATATCCGCGTATATAGTAGAAGCAAACACTAGAATCTATTAGACGTGTACATGTTGCGCGAACGGGGTCTATTTGCTCAGCTATTCATTTCGAGTATTGATGGCGAAAGCATGTTCTCCAATTCCCATTCAAGCTGCAACGTTTGAATTTGCTCGATCTATGCATACACTTCCGTTGACTAGTTCTGCACCGTGTTATATGTAATTAAATTGGAAATTTTATACAATAGGAGTTGGCAGCACTGAGTTTTAATCGAAGAATAGTTTTATTACGTATTTAGTTGTCTTGCACTTGCTAGAAAGCCGCAAAAACCCAAAATTTGTGTAGATTTTGAAACAATTCGCTGTAATGATGAACAAACTAAATTGAATTAGATCGAGCCATTAGCCTAAAAGAGCACAAATACCTTTTTAATTCACATACATATGTATATTTACACAGAAATTATATAGACATTTCCGAAGCCACACCTAAACATTACTCTGTATGTATGTATGTATTTATGTCGGTATAATATATACATAGACGTAAATGTAGGTAACTACACCCTCTATGCGCTCAAATTAAAAGTAATCCGATATATTGTCCGATGTGTAGATCCAAAGGGATATGATAGGGTTGTATAATATTATAGCGTCTGATTAAATTAATCCGCAACTACTGCGTTAGTATAGGTTACTGCAAGAATAATGTCCCTTCAGCAGCTTAAATGTTTTTGGCTATTAAATAGTTTGTAGCACTCTAGTGCGGTCAATGGTGTTATAAGAATCAAACTTGTAAAGAAGATTTTGCACAGAATTCCAAGAACAAACAAATTTTCAGTTAACTAATTAGCTGGTTTTGATACCCTAACAACCTTTATCCAAATCCGATCTTCAATTAATTATTATCTCCAGCACAGATGATGTTTAAAAGGTTGTTACAATCTTGGACTAGAAGCATTCAATGAAGCTTTGATCCATAATGACAAAAAATCACAACTCTGCTAACAGGTCTATAAAACTTGGCCGTACGTAGAACCAAATTGCAAAAGATAGCTCTTTGTCTTTTGCCAGAACTGGTTTCTAGATTTGTAGACTCACTCACCGTAGAGGAAGACTGTGCCCAAAATTTTTGGACAAACAGCTTCTTAAAAGGGCAGCCAAGAAATCAGAAACTAGATCTGCCTTTCTTCCAGTGTAGACMAARACCCATGAGTTTRTAGAATTATTTAAAAAATTCTTTTCAATATTATTTTCCTAAATATCAGCCACCCCTCAAGGGTTGGTATTGATTCTCCAGCAAAACTTCTTATGTGCAAGCATGTTTTTCATAAAAACATAATACTACCAAGTGTTTTGGCTGCTTGAGATGATCAAGAGTTGTAGTAAACGGTGGATGATCAAAAGATCAAAAGATTGAAATACAAATCTTGAACAAGGGATGTGGAGATGATTTTGAAAGCAAAAAACAAAGACAAATTTTGTTTAAATGCCAAATTAAAGCAGCTAATCCCAAATTGATGTACAGATTTTAGATCCACTGGTCATAAAGGCAGTATTGCCTAGAAAGTTAATCAAATTGGGTTACTTACCCCTTAGGGGAGTCAAAATTACGTTCCACCAATAAATCAGTTTCAATATCATCTTTTTTCGATTCTTTCTAACATTTTGCGGAAATTAGCTCCATGAAAAAGTAGTCAAGGAATCATACTTAGTCTCCATTTTGTAGAATTTCCAATTGTATTGGATGTATTTGAAGGTACTCTATAGTCAATTTGGATCATAGAAATTAGGAACGGAACCAATATAACATCATGTCTCTTGACTATTTATGATTTAGTTTCTAGAAAGTGACTTTTTTTAGTTATAAAAGGAATGACAAATAATATTGCTAAATTCCACTAAAAGCATTCAAGAAAGCTTAACAGATTGTGCTCCATAATAGAAAAAATCGTACACGTTCAAAAAGATCTAAAGCCAAAGGTTGGGTTTGCAACCGTCTACCATCTTTATCTGTCTCATTTGAAGGATGGCATCAAAGAACCTGGTGCCTTTTGTTGCCAAAACTGATTCATAGATTTCAGATGCAATGCTTCTTTGATTCGATGGACACTTACAACGGTTAGAAGCTTCTTCGAGTTAGCTGCCAATAGAAGACCCATAATTGAATTTCTACAAAATTTCAACCAGGAATGGGTCCTCAAAGTTCGTCAAGGAATCATCCTATTCTATTCCCTATTTATTAGAGGATTTAGAGGCATATTCCTATTAACTGTTTTAGAGGTCAAATTTGAGCTCGATGACCACACCAACGCTGACTTCGTATCTGAAGGAGTTCGTCAAAGTTGCTAGGATTATTTTAAATCTTGTCTTTTTAAATTTGTGCTTGTTTTGTGTCAGCCATAGATTTTGCTGGAGAAATTGCAAGCATATTTTACTAAAATCTCTCTTTGGGTTGATCAAGACTTTCAAAAAAGTATGGAAGATTTACTCTTCTCCTAATTACGACTTTTGGGTTAAGTCTATATACCCAGGAATATGAGATTTAGTTTTCGGAACAGATAGAGTTTCTACGATTAGCTTTTAAGCATGCTCTCTTTTACTTGGGCAAGAGATAAGTTTGAAGCCAAACTCTCCCCAACGTTTGGACTCGACACAATACCACCGAATGCAGATTTATGGACAAATTTGCGACACCCTGTTTCAATTTGGACCAACAACTTTAAGAGTTTTTCCATTAAAGTAGGCCGTTGTCTGGTTTCTTAGGCAGAGCAAAACAAGCCAAAAGAAAAAGTCTTTCTAAAGACTTCAATATAGTAAAAAGCAACGTTATTAATTTGGGCTTTGGAAAGGCTTTTTGTTTTAGCTTGCTTTGATTTGTCAAAAAAAGGCCGGCTTACACGACTTGCTATTGGTGTAGCCTTTTGTATGGAAGGCCTTCTGTTGTGGGTTGGAAAGCAGCTCAACCACCACGATATAATATTGCAAAGGCAACAGCATTCCGTCCTATTGGTCCTTTTGTAGAAGCAGCTTCGCAAAGTCGAGCTTTTTACTGAGATATTTAGTCCTCTTTAGAATTCAAGACCATTTCAGATTCTCTGCTTTGTCAACAAGAGAAAGACTTGTAAGACTTGCCATCAGTGTAGCCTTCTATGTGGAATGCCGTTAACTGTGGGTCGAAAAGCTGTCCAGCCAACATAAGGTAATATTGCAAAGGCAACAGCATTCCGTCCTATTGGTTCTTTTGTAGAAGCAGCTTCGCCAAAGTCGAGCTTTTTACTGAGATATGTGGCCCTGCTTAGGATTCAATACCATTTCAGATTCTCTGCTTTGTCAAAGAAAGAAATACTTGTAGAACTTGCTATCAGTGTAGCCTTCTATGTGGAATGCCTTTAGGTGCTGGTTGAAAAGCTTTCCAGCCAACACAAGGTAATATTGCAAAGGCAACAGCACTCCGTCCTATTGGTTCTTTTGCAGAAACAGCTTCGCCAAAGTCGAGCTTTTTACTAAGATATTTTGTCCTGCTTAGGTTTGAAGACCATTTCAGTTTCCCTGCTTTGTCAAAAAAGGAAAGGCTTGTAACACTTGCCTTCTATGTGGAATATTGTCAGCTGTGGGTTGAAAAGCTGACCAACCAACACAAGGTAATATTGCAAAGGCAACAGCATTCCGTCCTATTGGTTCTTCTGTAGAAACAGCTTCGCAAAGTCGAGCTTTTTAATGAGATATGTGGTCCTACTTAGGATTGAAGACCATTTCAGATTCTCTGCAGCTGTTTGAGAGTTAGTTCCTTCTCTTTGCAAAACTCAATCAATGTTTTGATAAGTAAACAGTTGGGTGCCTCGTTTAGTTAGTGGCCAAAAGAATTGTATTTTTCCAAAAATTTCAACTAATTGTAAGAGCGTTTTCTGAAAGTCAACTAGCCAATGTATCACATTTATTCCATATTGTGGTAAACCATTGTATTGGCTAATTGTATTGCACGTTTTAAACTTATTACATATTCAATTGGATTTGCCTCAGTAGAGAATTTAAGACTTTCCATAGGAATGGAAACATTCTTTAGGAAAGCACATTTTTGTTATCTACTGTACTGAGGAGGAGTTGGTATGGATTTTGCAAGTTTTTTTTAAGCAAATTTTGATCAAAAAGTGAAACTAGCTAGCAGCTTGATTTCTTGAGATGAACCAATGCTCCAACCAAATATGGAAGATGTAATCCTTTCCTGGTTATACCGTTTGGACTAGGCCTATATGCACAATAAAAAGTGAAGTCAAACTCTTTGATGGTCCTGATTTGGTCAAAAAATTCAAAAATGTTCTGTCATATAATATAAAGGACAATAATTTATTGGGACTATAGTTCTCCTTCTAGTTGGGTAACCTTAAATTTATCTCAAGGTTTACCTCGAAATTCACGAAAATCATGATGGTGATGCCAATGGTGTAGCCCTCTGCATGGAATGCCGTTGTCTGAGGACGTGAAAGTAGCCCATCCACCACAAAGCACCATCACAAAGATAACAGTGCTATGCCTTGTATGGCAATCGTGACATCGTATCCTGATGTTACGATTGCCTTTTACAGTGTAGAGGTGCTGAATACTTCTGTTTGCTTATATCATGGCAGCAATTCATCTACCTACTGGTGGCTGAACAACGTTTTGGCAACACCATCTCTATCAATAGAAAGCTCGCTCTCACAATTTCGTTGTCAACATTTTCTTTAAAGGATTTTCTTGTTTGGTAAGCGTATTGGGTCTTGTGTAAAAGAATCTTCACCAAACTGGAATTGCTTCTTTCTCTCCAGCTAATTAATGTGCAAACCATACCCACCATACCATAGTTATGGTTAGGCCATAACTGCTTTCTTATTATTCCATTTATTTTAAGATAATCGAGCTTAATGATGAAGGACATTACGTTTGCACCGACCTGTACTAGTACATACTAGACTGTATTATTTAGACGAGAACAGTATGCAGAATGGTGGCTTTTAGGATGATTACGGGCGGGCACAGCTCCGTTAACGTTAGGCTTGGTAATTGATAGTGATTTGAAATGCTTTCACGTAAATATAGTAATTATCGAGATGTTTTTTTTAATGTTTTAATCTAAATAATTACACCTTAATGCGAGATCACATTATTGCTTCTTGATGTATATTCGCAACAAATTGTTTAGCACGTAATGCCCAGCCTGAATCCATTTAGGGAAACGTTACACCGTTACCAAATCAGCCGAACAATAAATGGACAGACACGCTTGATCCTCCGCATTAGATTCATTTCGCGTATCTGTTAGCGTTCGTTCGTCTCGCAGCATATCGTGTTCAATCCTTACCCGCCTTTAAGCCCCTCTCAAGTTAACCCGACTAGCCGGGACGAAAAGATATTCCGACGGATAGAGGGACGCGGGAAAAAACCTCATCTCCCTTTTCGTAGCAACGTCGGGCATAACAAACAACAAAACCTGACCTCAATTCATGTAAATGCGACTCGAGTACAAGTTATACTAACAAGATATGGGTGATTATCTTGTCTCGGTCATTAATCATAGCAGGCAGTGGCACCAACCGCCACCGACTCGGCTTAAATCGGTTCAGCGTTTTACTATAGACCACTACACTTCTATCATACGTATGTATATAAAGGCGTTATAGAGGTTCTTGCCGAATTTCCACTAAAAACGGACCTTTGTCAACGCCATCTTGCGATGCGACGTGGTGGTGGCCAAAAACACTGCGGCGTTGGTGTAAACGTCCTAGAAGGATATGCACGTCATTACTTAGGGAAGTATTGTTTAAGTTTGAGGTTATGTTCAGCAGAATTACGCCGTCCTGTCAAATTCATTAAATTACTACACTTGACAGTGGGAGCTGTCAACTTGACATTTGTTGCTGTCAACTTGACAGCTGCCAAAGATTATATTACAGTTTCCTGCAGATTGTGTACAATCATAGATACCAACGAATTAAATTCGAACGGGTAAAGACGAAACGGGACCTGGCAGATTCTGCGGGCGCACAGTCCGAAAATCCACCCGCCCCATCGAAGATAAGTCTAAACTGGGCGACCTCTCTTCGCGGCGCTGCTCGTCGTGAATAAATAAACGGCGAGCACTCGCAAAGTGAGTGGAAAGTTTGAATAATTGATCAAAGAAGGAGCTCAAGTGAGGTTTTGAATTATTAAGGGCAAACCCTTTCAACGTTTGTTTAGTACGTTTTCAGTCGATTGTATTGAGATTTGTGGATGACCGGGAGGAGCGCTCAGCTACGCCGAATACGCCCGATTTGAATAAAAAAGGAATCTCGCCGTAGAAGAAAAACCGTGCCAGGAACGGAGAGGACGTGATTCTAGGATTTATATCGGGGGTAGTTTGCACATCATTGTTTTTTCCTTTCGGTTTTGTTTTTTTGTTTTTCGTTGCTAGGATGGTATTGCGTTGATGTAGTTCTTGGAAATTATTAGAAGGAAATTCTCTTTAGACACATTGATCGTCACGTCTTGGCCAGCCAATTCTGTGTATCCTGGATACAAAGTAATTCCGACCTGGACCGATTACATGCATAGAAGCGCTTCAATTTCTCGTTTAAGTTTGGGAATTAGATAATTGTCCTCAAATTGGAAGCGATGCTAGGGAATGCATGGTAATTAGACGAGATGTGTTCGTAGTTTGAATTAATGGATTCTCTGGGCTGATTTGACAGAAACATTCATCTCCTTTGGGTAGGTTTATTTGTTCCCCGAAAGGTACTAATTCCTGTATTTTGATTTGACATTTTTTCCGTCCCTATGGACACTGGAACAACTAGTACTTCCATTAAGGTCTCTTTGCGGACTCCAAGATTTAATTTTCGTGTAATTCGGTAATTGGATTTGATTCCTCGTTGATTTTGCTGCTAGGTCTGAGTGCCTAATTGGGATTTCATCATTTCATATTATGTGGACCTTCATATCCTGGTCAGTGTGTTTTTAGCAAATCCCTTACCTCATATGATATTTGCAAAGTTTACTGTCACAAGCACCAGTTTGTATTCGTCTCAAAAGCTTTTTAGGCCAGTTTTGTCTCTATGATTTGGTACCTTTGATCTGAAAGTATTTATGGCGAAGGAAGGCATCATCTTTGACGACTGACGGGAACTTGTTTACTTCAAGAACATATAACGTCCTCAGGCAAGGAAGGAATCTATGGGGGGTTGGCTTCCAACACGGCATCTGGTTTTGCAGAAAGTAAACTAGATTCTTCCGAGAGAGAGAGAGAGAGAGAGAAGCTGGGTCAGGCCAAGCTTTTGTCTGTTAAACATTAACTAAGTCCTAAGACGTTCCAATATTATTAGGAAAGTCAGGACCTCCACCTATGCTCAAAATTTTGCTTCACCGTCAGATTTCCAAGACTATCCAACATTATGCTGAGGTATTACCATATATCTCTCTATGACGCTGATTATTGGAGCTCTTTCGCCTATAAGAATTCATTTTCTCCACTGGTCACAACCCTAGTTTGTGACGGTTTGGTGTTATTCCAATTTAAATATGCATGTCCTATGTGTGGTCCTTACCTGAACATTTTTGAGAAACTTGGGCTACATTGAGTAGTAGTGGCTTTTATTGGACTTGTCTTGGATGTAATGAAACTTTAAAGAAAAAAAAAGACAAAACAAAATTTAGATGATGAAAATAGAGGATAGCAGAAGAAGACAATATTGTTGAAGACATGGTAAGGTAATTAATATTAGAGATGGAGCGCAAAATGGGAGAAGCTTGCCATTGATGCGGTTGTCAATTGAGAAGACATTTACGTGGCTTTAGTGGAACTTATTGGAGGAATAGCCCAATTTTTGCCAACATTTTCTAATCTCTTCGAGTTAGCAAGTGGAGTTTGTTCAGGAAGCCCTTATTTAGTGCCCAATTTGCTCCCAATAACGCCCTCTAGCTTTTTAGCAAAAGCAATTACAACTGAGAACTACTTTCTCGCAATCAACGTAATCGTTCTAGCTGACTCATACTACATCGAACATAGTCGGTCAATAAAGAGGGAGTTAAGCTACATTTCCTGTACAGTTAATAACACTAAATCATCCACAATTCATTGTCAGCCTTCTTTTATCGTTTTAAACTTTCTACCCTGCTGAACTGTTTTAGCTGTCTCCCAAAATATAACAATACCAGTCAATTTTATTGCACGTGGCTTTCGGTTTATGTAAGTGTTCGGGCCATGTGTTCCACCCTCCTGTTTCACGAGTAAAAAAAAGCTGATAAAATTGTTTACGACAGATCACATAAGAGGGAATTTAATGGCGGAAACATCTCTTGGCTGCTCTGCACTGTAGCTAGCTTTCTAAAAAATGACAACGATGAAATAATAACTAAGATTCTATAGGTATGATATTTTCACATAACTTCATTAGCTGCTCTTAGATAGCGCTTATTGGAAACTAAAGCTAAGACGTCTCAGACTGCTAACTTCTTGAAAGCTTTTCACTGCTCGCGATAAAAGTTTCAGATGTGTGGAGTGTTAGATCGACGGAGTTTGATACAATTAGCGTTCGATGGAAGTGCATACAGTTCGTTCACAATCGTATTTTAAATATAGACGATGTCTTGAAAGTTCCACTTCAAGACCTCCTGAATTATATAGCTGGGCAGCCATTAATTTTAGTTCTTTAAAAATTCAATTCATGGTGGAATTATCCACGCATTCACTGCACCATCATTCTAAATATCTTTATTGAACAGTACGCTACAACAAAGGATTATAATCTATTGGATTTTTCTTTCAGTTATCTTTTAGCAATCTGTGGATGTTGCAAGCGTCTTTGAAAACTAATTGGCCATCGCTCCAGAAAACATTATGGAAGCAGCAGGTCTAAATGGAGCCTGTCTATTGACGTTAGTCTGCTTGGTTGTCCAATCTTTCAATCAATTTTCAGACTTCTTTTCATTACAAGCACATATTCTGATATGGCACTAGGATTAAATGAACCACACCAGTGCCCATCTAATTATTAATTCTATTTCTTTGGGATGTGCTCAAGCAAACCTTATGAGAAGAACTGAGACAAGTAAAAATTTTTTAACATTACATGTATGCCTTAGACACGTTTGGGCAATATTTTAATTTTTGTGTAAAACCCTGAAGTAAAAAAAAACATGTTCTTTCTGATTCTTCCTAGGTTTGAGTAATACCTTTGACAATTCTGAAGGAAATAATGTGGGCAATCTTTTGGCAATAGCTCTTCATGCCTTAAACTGATCCAATTGTCTTCAGGAAGTCTTAGATTTTATCTTAAGGGAATTACATAAATTGCAAGTTCAATAGTACTAAATGTAGCCCAAGTCTATGAAGATAACTTCATCAATTCTAAAATGCTGATTTTTGTTGCCAACTTTCGTTGTATAGGATAAGAAAACTCAATTTAGTCCTTCTGTGTCTGTTCTATGTCAAAAATGTTCATGTAATGACCACACATAGGACATGCATAATTAAATTGGAACATCACCAAATGTTCATGGACTAGTGCTGTAAGAAGTGGATAACAGGCATTCTTATAGAGGTAAAAAGCTCCAATCATCACCTTCATCGGGAGATAGATGGTAATACCTCAGCATAATGTTGGATACAAGTCCGAGGTCGAAGCAACATTTTAGGCATAGGTGTTTGCTAAGTTTCTGCGGGCCTGATTTTAGTCTTAAGGCTTGGTAAACTTTTAACAGACAAAAGCCTGGACTGGACCAGCCCTCTGCAAATCACGTTTACTTTCTGCAAAACCAGGTGATGCCCAAAATTATTTCTGCACTCTGCTGTGTTGGAAGCCCCTCTCCTCTCCCCAATAGATTTCACCCACACATAAGGACGTTATATGTTCTTGAAGTAAACAATTCGCCATCAGTCGTCAAAGTTGATGCCTTCTTTCACCACAAATATTTTCAGATCTAAAGTACCAAATCATAGAGACAAAACTAGCTTAAGAACCTTTTGGGACAAATACAAACTGGTCCTTCTGTCAGTAAACTTTGCAAATATGATATGGCGTACAGCAATTGCTAGAAACCCACTTGACCAGGTACAGACTACCTGATTTAAAGGTCCAAATAATATGAAAAGCGCAGTTAGGCACTCAGATCTAGCAGCAAAATCAATGACGAATCAAATCCCATTGCGCAAAATTACTTACTGCTATTGGTTAGCCTGCCAACATAGAACAGCATACTCTGGAGATGCCACCAACGACTTGAAGCATCTAGACAAAAATTTTTGGTCAAATCTCATAAACAAGAGCAAACTAACTAAAACACATGTAAAATGGTAGGATATCAAAAAATCCAACAATCACAAGCAGAAATACCAGAAGAGAGCTAACGGATGCAACATTGTTAAGTCTGAGGCAACCAAATAAAATAAATTGAAGACTGATCACTCATCAAACTACCATATTTCTACAATAGTCTGTTGACGTGGGCATGCTGTACAAGATGGTCTCGATGTTGGTCTACATACTTGACAACTCATCACATGTAATATGAAATAACTTCATAGCCTACCTGTTTTGGACCCAGGTATAACTTGCTTTTGGCCCAGTTTTGACTAACTTGTTTGCCCTTGATCTGCTTTTGACCAGTTTTTTTTTCAAACAGGCCTTATATCAAGCCCAAAACCAGTATAACCTAGTTATGTCCTTTCCAAGAGAATCCAAGGTATTCTCACTATGCGATAAGCTGTCCCTTTTAGGCAACTCGATTTGGTTGCATGTCCCAACTAATAAATAATGGCCAAATATTACATCAAGACTTTATACAGTGTGTTCACGCCCAAAGACTTTATTAGACCTGCACTTGTTTTGGAGCATGGAAAGGCAATTCCGTGCTCCAACCAAGAAGTTTTTAGATATTTATGGATAAAACTCCTACTATAGAGCTTTAAAAAAACGGTTTAAACTTGCATACTTTGTACTAACTCGAATTATATTGCAATATACCTCCAAGACTCTTTTTTCCCCCCAAAGTACCAAATCATAGAGACAAAACTGGCTTAAGAACCTCTTGAGACGAATACAAAGTGGTGCTTATGACTTTGCAAATAACATGTGAGGTAAAGGATTTGCTAAAAACACACTGACCAAATGCTGTCCAAAATTATTTCCGCACTCTGCTGGGTTGGAAGCCAGCCCCAATAGATTCCTTCCTTGCCTGAGGACGTTATATGTTCTTGAACTAAACAATTGGCTATCAGTCGTCAAAGATGATGCCTTCTTTCACCACAAATACTTTCAGATCTAAGATACCAAATCATAGAGACAAAACTGGCCTAAAAACCTTTTGAGACGAATACAAAGTGGTGCTTGTGACAGTAAACTTTGCAAATATCATATGAGGTAAAGGATTTGCTAAAAACACACTGACCAGATGATGTCCAAGCCCCTAATAGATTCTTTACTCACATGGAGGCATATAAGGCATCGTTTCAGTAAACGTTATTGAAGCACCTTATCCAAGTGAAGCATCATTATCTGCTTATTTGCTTCATTGAGGGATCTTCAGCAGATTCCGGTGACGGAAAGGGGCGGTTGCAAGGGCGGTTGCAAAAGTTGATTGGATTGAATAGAAGTTAGTCAGCAGTATCAGAAAAGGATCCTCCATTAACACCAAAGAAGCAAAATGTGTGCTTATCAATTATAGTGAGGATATCCATTGCGAATGCAGCAAAATCCAGAATAAGGGAGGACCTGCTCTTGCGAAAGCAATGCTCTCATACCTATAACCAAGAAAAATTATGGAAACCTGAGGTTTTTAATTGTCCTGATTTAATTTAGGTTGGATAAATTGGATTGTGATAATGGACTGAGTTGGCTGACTGTGTTTTAAAACCATCTCCTTTCATTACTTGATTACTGGATTCGTCAAGTGGATGATTGCCATTAAAAAGAAGCTACTTCTAGCAATACTAGAACTGGCCATAAACTATTTGGGTTGGTTCTTTTTCTCTTCCTCTTAATATTCCGCAGTATTTTGATTATAACTTAAATATTTTTATTCAGCCATATTGGAAGATGGTTTCCGCTATTGGTTAGCCTTCTTCTTACCTTGTATGTTGTTTTAAAGCAATCATTTAAAGGCAACCAATTAAGGCATAGGATTGAATAACTATTTTCAGACTGCCAAGTGGAATTGATTGCTTTGCAACCAAAGAGGCCAACATAACGTTTAGTTTAGGAGAAATATTTGCAAGGCAAAGACAAAATGTATGTCCTCATCAGCTTCCACGGAGAACGCTTTGCAGTCGTCGCTTTTTACGTTAGAAACCATACATACATATTCTAATCTACTCCCCCCATAAAGATCGAACATAACCTTTAATACCATTTAATCTACACACAGACGTTTTTCACCTTTCAAAATGGGGTTATTAAAGATATCTGGCTAATTTAATCAAACTGCCGAAATTTGAATTAATCCACCATAAAACCGGGTGCTATACATGCAACATAAACGTTTATTAAGCTCTAGATGATTATGAGAGATAAGCTAATCGCCCTCCCTGGGTAAAAACGAGTGCTTCAATAATGTAGCCCTAAAAAATAATTTGCAAACAATCACTCTGTATCCACATTTAAATCTACCTGCAACGTGAGACTGCACCGCCAATACAAGAGAACGCTTTCTTCCGAAATAAATGGCTTTCGTTGTCGCACGTTATCTACTTTACCGACATGACACTACCTAAAGCCGTATGCATACATATTCGCGGGCTATACATCATCATATAGCGCTCGTATTTACTGGCGCATTCTTGATGGGAAACTCGACTCCTTGCAGCAGCTAACGCCCTCCCGATTTCCTTCAAAGGGAGCTGCGCCAAAGACGCATACATACATATCTTCTTTTATTTCTACATAGACTAGACGCTGCAGGGTTGTGTTAGATAGACAGTTCGGTATTCCCACCATGACACATCATTAGATGTATAATTGTCGCAGTTTAAAAGGGGTTTAGTTAGGTAAGGATACACACAAAGCTTGAGGACCAACGTTATCCAATCCCAATCTCAACATACTCAACAATCTACTGCTTTCTCAACGGCAACAGCGACTGAAGGCAAAAAACTTACGTAGGGCGCACAGCCCTGCAACAAAGAGAAGCCAAGATCAAAGTTTTAAATCTAAAGGACTCTTTGGAGACATTTCAGAAACACCGCCGAAAGCTTTGAACGAACTTCAACGGAACGTGTATCGTTACAATAGCCTCCGCCCGAAGTCGAATTCCTCGTCGGAAAATGGTCCCCATCGTTTATAGTTGGAACCCCACGATATCGAAAGTCCATTGAAAAATCTTTTACATCAATAGATTTTCCTTTCTCGACGACCGTTAGTATTCGAATCGTTGGTAGATGTCGTATTAAGTTCGTGATTAGGAAAGTTTTTAAATTGAAAGTTACGAAATGTGTTTTTTCATAAGACGTAGACGGCCTTAGCGGATTTACATATTAGAAAACCAATTCGTGTAAGCTGATCTGATCTAATCAATCTTTATAAACAATAATGAAACAAAATAAAGTAAGAAGAGAGCGATGAAAGTCAAGATACCTCGACAAGTCAACCACGCTAGAGGCAAAACTGTTCTAACATTATTAGGAACCCTATTAGGTCCTATTAGATCTGGCTATACCTTCGTTGTCATGCTTAAAATTTGGTCTCTAAACTTTTATTTCTTTTTCTCGGTGTCTAAATCAGAAAATGGTTGGTGGTTGGCTGGTATTTTTTTTTGTATAGGCGCCACCCCATCCATGACCCTCTTCTCACTTTAATTCGTTTCTCAGCCGCAAAAGAGGAAACAGTACTGAATTACACGTCTGGAAGCTTAAAGTGCCTTTTGCATTTGGTTTTCTTACTTAATTAGGAACACACTTTTCACATCCTGAAGACACCACCCTCCTCCATCATCTGCGACAAAAGAATCTTTAACAACTTAGATCATTGAATCCATTCATATCTATAAGGCACTGCCAACATAGAACAGCATTCTCTGGAGATGCCACCAACCAAGGACTTGAAGCATCTAGACAAAAATTTTTGGACTAACCTCATATATGTATGTATGTATGTACAAGACCGAACTAACTAAAACACAGGCAAAATGGTAGGATTGTTATATTTTGGGGGACAGCTAAGGCTGTCAATGAGTTGTGGATGATTTAGTGTTATTAACAGTACAGGAAATGTAGCTTAACTCCCTCTTTATTGACTTAATATGTTCGATGTAGTATGAGTCAGCTAGAACGATTACGTTGATTGTGAGAAAGTAGTTCTCAGTTGTAATTTCTTTTACTAAAAAGCTAGAGAGCGCTATTTGGAGCGAATTGGACACTAAATAAGAACTTTCTGAACAAACTGCACTTCCTAACTCGAAGAGATTAGAAATTGTTGGCAAAAATTGGGCTATTCCTCCAATAAGTTCCAGTAAAGCTTCGTAAATGTCTTCTCAATTGACAACCGCATGAATGGCAAGCTTCTCCCACTTTGTGCTCCATCTCTAATATTAATTATCTTACCATGTCTTCAACAATATTGTCTTCTTCTGCTATTCTCTATTTTCATCATCTAAATTTTGTTTCGTCTTTTTTTTTTGTAAAGTTTTATTACATCCAAGTCAAGTCCAATACAAGCCACTATTACTCAATGTAGCCCAAGTCTCTCAAAAATGTTCAGGTAAGGACCACACATAGGACATGCATATTTAAATTGGAACAACACCAAACCGTCACAAACTAGGGTTGTGACCAGTGGAGAAAATGAATTCTTATAGGCGAAAGAGCTCCAATAATCGGCGTCATAGAGAGATATATGGTAATACCTCAGCATAATGTTGGGTAGTCTTGGAAATCTGACGGTGAAGCAAAATTTTGAGCATAGGTGTAGGTCCTAACTTTCCTAATAATCTTGGAACGTCTCAAGACTTAGTTAATGTTTAACAGACAAAAGCTTGGCCTGACCCAGCTTGTCTCTCTCTCTCTCTCTCTCTCGGAAGAATCTAGTTTACTTTCTGCAAAACCAGATGATGCGCAAAATTATGTCCGTACTCTGCCGTGTTATTGGATTTTTCTTTCAGTTATATTTTAGCAATCTGTGGATGTTCCAAGCGCCTTTGAAAACTAATTGGCCATCGTTCCAGAAAACATTATGGAAGCAGCAGGTCTAAATGGAGCCTTATTGTCTATTGGCGTTAGTCTGCTTGGTTGTCGAATCTTTCAATCAATTTTCAAAGACTTATTTTCATTACAAGCACATATTCTGATATGGCACTAGGATTGAATGAACCACACCAGTGCCCATCTAATTATTAATTCTATTTCCTTGGGATGTGCTCAAGCAAACCTTACGAGAAGAACTGAGACAAGTAAAAAATTTTTAACATTACATGTATGCCTTAGACACATTTGGGCAATATTTTAATTTTGGTGTAAAACCCTGAAGTAAAAAAAAACATGTTCTTTCTGATTCTTCCTAGTTTTAAGTAATACCTTTGACAATTCTGAATGAAATAATGTGGGCAATCTTTTGGCAATAGCCCTTCATGCCTTAAACTGGTCCAATTGTCTCCAGGAAGTCTTAGATTTTATCGTAAGGGAATTACATAAATTGCAAGTCCAATAGTACTAAATGTAGCCCAAGTCTATGAAGTTAACTTCATCAATTCTAAAATGCCGATTTTTGCAAGATTTATGTTGCCAACTTTCGTTGTATAGGATAAGAAAACTCAACTTAGTCCGTCTGTGTATGTTCTATGTCCAAAATGTTCATGTAATGACCACACATAGGACATGCATAATTAAATTGGAACATCACGAAATTTTCATGGACTAGTGTTGCAAGAAGTGGATAAAAGGAATTCTTATAGAGGCAAAAAGCTCCAATCATCACCGTCATCGGGAGATAGATGGTAATACCTCAGCATAATGTTGGATACAAGTCCGAGGTCGAATCAACATTTTAGGCATAGGTGTTTGCTAAGTTTCTGCGGGCCTGATTTTAGTCTTAAGGCTTGGTAAACTTTTAACAGACAAAAGCCTGACCTGGTCCAGCCCCTGCAAATCACGTTTACTTTTTGCAAAACCAGGTGATGCCCAAAACTATTTCTGCACTCTGCTGTGTTGGCAGCCCCTCTCCTCTCCCCAATAGATTTCACCCACGCATGAGGATGTTACATGTTCTTGAAGTAAACAATTCGCCATCAGTTGTCAAAGATGATGCCTTCCTTCACCACAAATACTTTCAGATCTAAAGTACCAAATCATAGAGACAAAACTAGCTTAAGAATCTTTTGAGACGAATACAAACTGGTCCTTCTGTCAGTAAACTTTGCAAATATGATATGGTGTAAGGCAATTGCTAGAAACACACTTGACCAGGTACAGACTACCTGATTTAAAGGTCCAAATAATATGAAAATCGCAGTTAGGCACTCAGATCTAGCAGCAAAATCAATGAAGAATCCAATCCAATTGCCCAAATTAGTTAGGCTGCCAACATAGAACAGCATACTCTGGAGATGCCACCAACGACTTGAAGCATCTAGACAAACGATTTTGGACAAACCTCACAAACAAGAGCAAACTAACTAAAACACAGGTGAAATGGTAGGATATCAAAAAATTCAACAATCACAAGCAGAAATACCAGAAGAGAGCTAACGGATGCAACATTGTTAAGTCTGAGGCAACCGAATAAAATAAATTGAAGACTGACCACCCATCAAACTACCATACTTCTACAATAGTCTGTTGACGTGGGCATGCTGTACAAGATGGTCTCGATGTTGGTCTACATACTTGACAACTCATCACATGTAATATGGAATAACTTGATAGCCTACCTGTTTTGGACCCATGTATAACTTGCTTTTGGCCCAGTTTTGACTAACTTGTTTACCCTTAATCTGCTTTTGACCAGTTTTTTTCAAACAGGCCTTATATCAAGCCCAAAACCAGTATAACCTAGTTATGTCCTTTCCAAGAGAATCCAAGCTATTCCCACTATGAGATAAGCTGTCCCTTTTAGGCAACTCGATCTGGTTGCATGTCCCAACTCATAAATAATGGCCAAATATTACATCAAGACTTTATACAGTGTGTTTACGCCCAAAGACTTTATTAGACGTCCACTTGTTTCGCAGCATAAAAAGGTAATCCCACAAGAGAATTTTTTAGATATTTATGGATAAAACTCCTACTATAGAGCTTTAAAAAAACGGTTTAAACTTGCATACTTTGTAGTAACTCGAATTATATTGCAATATACCTCCAAGACTCGTTTTTTCCCTTTACTAGACGAAAGTTACACAAAAGCAGTACCTTAAACTCGCGAAGCCTTTGTTTCAACAAAGTGCAATTTTAATATTAAAAGCTTTAAGGCGATGGTAGTGCAATAGTTAAGAGCAACATTCCCTCCTTTTATTCTACAGTTCGGTCACGCTTTATTTCATACCGTTCTTACTCAGAACTCCTCAGGAGGGAAAGAGAGCGAGACTTTATTGTAATTTCGCCCGGTCTTCACGACAAGGCGACAACTTTAAATATCTCCAGGTATCCTGCGTCTATATTCAAAACAGGGCCGAGAAAGATGTCTTTGTACCAGTTTCCGGTAGTCAATTTCGTTCCTCTAGGTGGAGTTCTTTCCTCTAAAAAGGCGTATTATTACACAATATAATTGGAGCGATGTTTGCTGGGATAGGGATGGAAATAATGAACATGCTGCGCTATTATTAAGATGCAGTACCTATGTGAAGATGCAGTTATTTGTCTCGTTTGTTTTTAATGGAATACAATAGATTGAAGAGGCGCAACTTCATCTTCTGTTTGCTTGAATTAAATATGTAGATCCTCCTAAAATGAGGCGCAGTCAATAGGATAGGCTCACACCTAAACCGTCACAATTAATATCGAAAATCTCGTCGTACAACCCAGGTGTTCCCAATTATTAACACCAATCCGATACGTGTAGACGGCAGCAGCTTAACTCGAGCTCGTTTCCTCTCCCATTTCTCGCCCATAACATCATTATATAGATCGGGAAGTGCTACTAAATACTCACGAGCTGAAAATTTCCGATAAAGAAAAGACCCGTCAATCATTTCGGAACCGAGGAACCAACGCCCGACGAGCTTGAATAGGGAGAGATTACCATTTCAAAGGAGGAAGATTGTCCCCGACCTACAGCTAAGTGCTTAATTCTCTGTCAACTAACATTTCAAAGCTATATTTGTGTAGATCGAATAGACCCGCCGGTTCGTTGTAAACGGGCGCGGTGGGGTGAAGGGAAGGTGTGCGAACACGTCGGAACGACGGTGTTATTATTGAATCGTGTGTGTCAATCTGAATATTAGCGGGAGGGATCCTTTCTATTCCGTCGGTGAATGCCTCCACTGTGTAGCCGCATATCGGGAATATCGAATGCATTTCCTTTAATGCGTTGAAACGTATTTCCTAGGACAGGTGGACGTAACGTGAATGCACGTATTCGTTCTATTCAGGGGATTCGGAAAGAATTAGCATTCGTTTCGCTAGATAAAAGCTCCGAACCAATTGTGTGAGAGTAATTATGTAAGTTTTGCGATGGAAAATTGCATATTGCGTATACTTTTTTGCAGGATAATAGAAAGCAGTGGCTATTATATTGTACCCTATAGACATATGTATGTTTCGGTTAAAATGTCAAATTGGTATTCAAATAGGGGAAAGTTTACGTTATGTAGTTTTGTGTGTGGTCCGCCTATGGTAACAAAAAGTAACGTTAAAACACATTTTTTGCTAAAAAGAAAAACAGCTAATTATTTTTTGTTCTGGTGGGTACAGGTGCAGCGGCTACATAAGCTGTATTTCTCGTTAAAACTACCCACTGCAGCTCTTTTATTCATATAAAACTAGAAGAATATTTCTGGATTGGACCAGAGGAAGATATCTTCTTCCTAGTGTTCCATGAAGACTATGAAGGAATTTTCAAAATAAGTCTTAATAGAATATTTAAGTAAATATGGTCCAGATCCCAAATGTAAAGTTGTTAGAGGTGAGAGAAGACCAAGCTCCAACTAAGGGAGCTATTTATTCAATAATCTTCAAAATACAGCTGAATGGTCGACTTTGGGAAAGGAATCCACTGAAGGTGATGACATATTATGTCAAATCTGTAAGTGGTGGCAAAATTATCAAAAAAAAAGAAAGAAGCTAAAAAAACTTATGAAGAAACTAGGATGAAGTGAGAAACAAACGAAAGGAAACTAGGAAAAGGTTAAAAAAACAAAAAAAGGAGTTAAGAAGAGGAAAAAGGTAAGAGGAGGTTGAGAAGAAGTTCGCAGAAACAGAAATGATACTATAAAGAAGTATACAACTAAGATGAGGATACAAAGAAACTTAAAACTAGAACAAAGCTAGAAAAACTAGGATAACCCCAAAGAGAAACTAAAATTAGACTAAGAAGAAAGCTCGGTAAAAAACTAAGGCGAGGCCAGGAAGAACACACATACAGAAAAACTAGGTAAAAGCTAGGAAAAATCTTAGAGGAGACTAAAAAGAACCTACAATGAAGCCATTAAAAGGGAGTCTGAAAAAATTTAATAGATGGTTATGAAGCTAGATATAAGCTAGTAAAAAGCGATAAGCACGCGAACAAGAAGCTAGGAGAAACTAGAATGACACTAGGAAGAAACAAGGCTAGGAAACTAAAGGAACCTAGAAAAAAAATAGGCTAATACGAATGTAGGAAAAACTAGAATGACACTGGAAAGAAACTATAATAGAAGGAAGTTAGAGAAGGGCTAAGTGGAAGTTAGGGAAAAGGATCTAGAAAAAAAGTTAGAAGGATTCCTAAAAACACTCTAAAAAATGCTAAAAGGAAGTTAGGAAATGGTTAAGAAAGGACCAATAAGAAGCAAAAAGAAAACTAGAAAAAATTAAGAAAAAGCTAAGATGATCCTCAGAAGAAATAAGTTGAGGTTAAAAAAAAGTCTAGGACAGTAGACATAAATTACGTAGGAATTCGAAAGGTATCTAAGAAAATTGGCCAAGAAGCCAAGAAGCCAAGAATGTAAAACTGAGGTCAATAGAAATAAGCTACGATGACGCTAGGAAGAAACTAGAGAGAAGATAGGAAAATGCTAAGAAGAGACTAGCAGTAAGCTAGAAGGACGCTACGAAAAAGCTAGTATAGTAAAAAAATGGAATCAAGCTACTAAAACGCTAATAAGAGGCTAAAAGGTAAGACGAAGACAAGAAGAACTCAGAGGGAAGAAATTAGAATAAATCTCTTGCTAGCCCCATATTTGGGGGTCATTGTTTTTGTTTTTAATTCGCTCGCGTATATCATAACAATAAAGTAGAGAAAACTAGGAAACTAGCCCCACGTCGGGGTCCCAAGCTGCTTCAATAAAATGCGTAGCATCCTACCATTGGCCAAAGCTTAATGACCAGTTTGATGGCGGATAAAACTTGTTAAAGCTGCCAACAGTAATGAATTTTGAAGTGGGGAGGAAGTAGCTAAATAAAAGCCAGAATTAAGCAAAAAGCAAGTTAGAAAACGTTAGGAACAAACTTGTAAAAAGCCAGGGAGAAGCTTGATATTAAGGGAGTGGATATAAATCACAGAAAAATTAGGGAGAAACTATGACGGCATTGGTTAATAAATCAGTTTAATATATAGTCCGTAGTACTCTCAAGCATCTTAGTTTAGACGTTGATGAAATGGAATCTAAAAATTTTGAAGAAATCAAGAGGAAACTACGAGAGAGCTATAAGGAGTCCAAGAGCAACTTCAGAGGAAATCAGAAAGAAACTAGAAGGCAAGAGCTTAGGATAAAGTTAAAATGTAGCTAGAAAAAAGAATCCAAGCAAAACTTCCAAAGAAATAAGAAAGAACATACTAAATAAGAGCTTAAAGACAAGTAAGGAAGTAGTTAGAAAAAGAAATCCAAGAGAACCTTCACAAAAATAAGAATGAACTTAGAAGCAAAGAGTTTAGGAAGAAGCTAGAGAATAGAATCCAAGAGAAACTTCAAAAAGAATAAGAAAAAACCTAGAAAGGAAGAGAATCAAGTTAGGAAGTACCTAGAAATAAGGCAGAAACAAGCTAAGAAAAAGCTAGATATAAGTTATACCAAGAAAATAAAACTTAATGAGGTACAAACTATGAATCAGCTAGGTATACAGAAGAAGCTGGGCAAAACTTGGAACAATTTGGTGTTTAAAGCAGTACAATCAGCTAACTGGTGTATATAAGTAAATACACCATCGACCAAGTTTATTGGGCGTGCCTGTACAACTCAATTCTGGGTAGCAGATTTATCCCCAGGACCACAGCTAAAAAAGTTCTAGATCATTCCTCTTAAGTATTCTTGAATCCATCAAAACCTTAACAGTCGAAGCCGTCGAAAGCTAGTCAAATAAATAGGATAATGTTTGATCTAGGTAATAAAGCTACTAATAAAGAGCATGAGTACCTGTTGCAGCCTTTGGAAGGTGGTTC
>SMLS01067649.1:0-21506 GCA_004785975.1 Popillia japonica
ATAATAACATAACGAAACGTATATGCAGACTATGTTAAGAAGTAAAAGAAATGTACATAAATTAATAATATTAATGTCATATATTATATATACCCGACAATGTATGGAAACAACAAGAATAAATGTTTCCTTACACGACGCTAAAAAGAAAACGTTATTAATTTATTTTCAATAAAATTCCATCATTCAATTTTTTTGTTTTATTTGCTAACCTAACCTCAAAAAATAAAATAATATAGCTACTAACAGTACTAACGTATAAAATTGAGAGAAGCAAATCAAGGTAAGTGTACCTTCACATAATTTATAAGATATTTAGTATTAGCACATGAAAACTTTTGTAAACAGTTATAAATACAGATAAAAAAAAACTTCATTTCATTAATAGTTTCGTTGTCATGCTAAGCATACTAAACTCACCTATACGTACAAACCGCCGTTAACTACATTTTAGCGTGTTCAATATACTAAACTGGGCTGTAAATATATACATGTATACAAGAGACACATTACCATAATTATTTGCTGTACAATTTAGGGTAAAGCACTCACAAAAATTACTTTTTCTTTTTTGTAAAATTATATCATAAAATTACCTGTCCCTAAATGTGAGATTACTGAAAATTAAATTAATGCATTCTGACTGCGTTTATCTTCTCTAATTTCTCCGTCGAGCGTATTCCTGACATGCACACATCAAGTTGATTAATACCTTTGCGACGACATTTGTTTGTGCAATAGGTACAAGAAAAATATGGGAAGCGACAAGATGAGACTCCTGTTGTAGTGGTGACATGACAGGAATAATTTTACGAATTAATTACATAGATATGAAACAAAACGATGTCATTTGGGAAGGAATATTTGGGTGTTGGCTTGTTAGTCAAGGTTGTGAACCTATTAGGGTCATTCAATCCCAATAAGACTACGTTGATAAATTTTAGATTTGGACCCATTCGTGTTAATAGTACTCGTAGGGCCACCATTTAGGTAAATAGACTGACAAGTGAGTGAGTTTCAATAGCTGTTGCTCTCATTATCTGTCCCAATACATTTGCTACATTAACCTATGGAAATCTATCTACAATTTCTTAAGATGAAAATCCAAATAAGGTTTCAGAATAAATTGAAGTATGTAAATGAGTAGTATTTAGTCAAGTCCTGATTAAAAAAAACATTTAATATGAGGAAAGTGAGTAGCAATATTCTGCAAGGATCGATATTGGTGCCACTTTCATTTGTCATTTATATATGTAAAGGATTCTACTTTGAATAACCATCGCCATTGAAGGCGAAAGGTTGCGAGAACAACTATAGCTTAAATACGCAAAATGACAATGGACACCAGGCTGATACTTAAACATTACTTCAACGATATTGAGTTTTGGCGAGCATCGTGATACTTTGCCTCCTCTACTTTCCTGGAGAAGCTCATTGAGCCAAAATCACGATCTTGATTTATACTTAGTTTCTCCAACAGACTCTCACTATTGGCGCCATGACTTAGTCCAGAGTCTGCCCATCTTTAAAATACCGACGCAAAATTCTCCAAAATTGAATGTTGTACATAATTATTCGCACCTTGATACGACAGCAACGTCCAAATACATTGGGACTTGACCATACCTACGCTGATCGAGTACGCTATGGCGCTGGCCAGAGGAATTTTGCAGGGTGGTATACGCTTGGAGAATCCGCTCGCCCGACTTCTTGGAAAGCTTCACCCAGACAGGCCTCCTCTTCTTGTGTGGACATGACATGTGCAGGAGACAGAAGTAAAGCGTCAAGAAAAATTGCGTCACAAATAGAGTCTCTATTTAGACCCAAACACTTTGGAGTCCCAAAAACCAACTCACTATAGACAAGAAGGCTAAAGGAACCTGTGACAGGCTCCAGTAGTACAACAAGCCTTTGGCCTACATATATTTAGAAAATTTAACAGTAAGAACTGATGCAAGAGTATACACGTAAGCAAATGATACCTTGCTGGTTATTAAAGCTGAAGTTGATTTGAATCGAATATCAACCAAAACAGCTGAAACCGAAAGCTTTGTGTCCAAGTACCAATAATTCCCTCAACGACGTCAAGTTTAGCTAAAGAGCAATAATATCTATTTGTTCTTGTAGATAAATGCAGATATGTATTTTGCATCAGTCTACAGTTGATAAAAGTTGTGCCGAAACAACATTTTAATGTACAACGTAGTTAGCAGAGTCAGTATATCACTTTTGACGAACAATTTTGATGATCTGAAAGCCATGATTAATAGCTGAATAATCTCTGAAAGTAATAGGTGGTTCTAGAGTTGTGTAGTAGTAAAAATAAAAGAAGGCCAAACAATTATCTAAAATTGTAAGTAGAAAAAATTGAAGCATTTTATTCTAACCAACTATTAAACTTTAATCTTTAACAAGATTTTCCAACTACAACTTGAACCAACGAATGAAAAATGTATATGGAAGTAGGAACATTAATGTTAAGATGTCCAATTTCAGTTCGCAGTCGTTAATATAACAATTTAATCTTAGTTCGCTTAAGTAGAATATCGTAGCGCACATTTAACACAATTAGCCAGAATTACATGGTAGCCGCTTTCGAAGTTACTGAAATAACTTCTTGCTCTTACTACTTGCAACTTCACCGACACATTATTTTAAGTAAATTAGATAACATAATGCATTCCTTTGCCTTGTCTGTCAGAAAAGAGTTTTTATTAAAATGTACACCTATTTTTTTCAATTGATTGTAGTTTAATACATATCCCTAAAGTTTTTCCCCTTGTATAAATAACGGTTCATTTACTGTGACATTGCAAAAACTATAATCGTAACATAGCCCTTGGGATTCAATCAGTGTTCAATCAACTTTTCTCTTGCAGAGCCGCAGCTGCGTCTGTTGGTGAGACTATTTCAACCTGAAAGCAGTTGGGCGTTCTTCTGTAAGGTGCTTACGCAAACATCAAATATTTTCATCAAATACATCAACATTAAGATTGCATTCAATAAAACTCATAATATTTCTTAAAATAAATTTGAAATGTTTGCCATATTGATTTTGCCAATTTCAAATATGTACTACGTCAGCCTCCATAGATTTTAACTACGTGGACGGGTCAATATGTGTGTGACTTTTTGAATGAAACGCATGCTTTTGGATAAGAAAATATTTAGTTTTTCAACAAAAGATGTCGATGTCATCAAAATAAGTATTTGTTTATGAAATGATTTCATTGTTGGAATCAAATCTCTTTCCGCCGAGCCATTTCTTCAGGATTAGAAACAGGGAATAGTTACTCGTGGCTAAATCCGTAGGATGAGGGAGCAATTCGTAGCCTAATTCATGGACTTTTGCCATGGAAACTGACTAACGTTGTCCTGGTGGAAAAGAATTTTTTGCTTGACCAATTGCGGTCGTTTTTGTTTCAAATGCTTATTAAATCGATCCAATAAGTTGGCATAATATTCGCTATTATTGTTTTACCCTTTTCAAGCTAGTCAATGTGGATTATACCGCGTGCATCCCAAAAAACGGTCGCGCCATGACCTTATTGGCTGACAAACTCACCTTGGCCTTCTTTAACACCGACTCACTCCGAGATACCCACTGTTTTGACTGATGTTTTGGCTCTGGTGTGTTGTGGTGGATCCACGGTTCGTCCACGGTTACGAAACGGCTCAAATACTCGTCGATATTGAGGTTAAATAACGCCAAACACTTCGATTCAAAGTTGGATCAGATTTGTGTCGACAAACCAACATCAAACAAGCTTCTAAGGTTTAGTTGAAAAAGACATAACTTATCTACGTTGTTGACTTTCCCGATTTGATCTAATATTGATCTAATATTGTTTGTTTGCTAACACCAAACTTTAGTGATAATTCAGAAGCTGTTCAACCGCGACCTGTAGTAGTAATTATTGGATCATTTGTGAGGTCAAAGTTATCAATGCGAAATTTGGCCAACCAATTTGATACTATTTGCTGCGTAGTTATACTGTCGTAGTTCATACTTCATGACAGTACGAATTTCCGAGCAGTCTATTATGAAATGCATAAGTTGACAAAATTGTAAGCTAGAAGTTTCATGCTAGATTACCTAATAGTTGCCTACTGAGAAGCACATTATTAGTCCTTAGGATTTAGAATTTTTCTTTTGCACCGTTTGGGCTGTCCACTTACTGGTATGTTAGTACCGTGGGACAATAAATGCTAAACCGTAAACGCAAACTTAAACAGGAAAATACAGCTGATGGCTTACGTAATTTATCAAAACTACTGCAGTGTGTATTGGAACTAGGATGTTGGCTTCCTTGGCATAGATGTAAGTAATGAGTTAATCTCGTTTAATAGTTCTCTCCATTCTATGCTAATTGTAAAGCATTTCTGCTAGCTTTCTGTTCCAAAAGTATACATTTCTAAAATATTAAGAATTCTAGATTTTATCGTATCATTGACAATTAAGCTTACTTTAAGTTAAACCTTTATTACATATTATTGATATCATAACATCATAACAATTCATAATACATTAGTTAGGAAATATAATACGTTAGTTACGTTATGACACGGTAAAATGACATTAAATTACAATAAACAAAGTTTTTGATTTCCATCGTTGTCAATGATACGATAAAGCTTTGAATGCAACTCGATTATTATACGATTTATATATGTATTTTTATGACCTTTTAACTTATCTTATTATCCCGATAGTTTTTCCACTTGTTAGGTCAATGATAACACTTGCAAATTCTAACAAAAGTCAAATTATATTCCAAAACCTTTACAAAATTTATAATCTGGTTTTCGTAACAACTTCTTCAGTGGAATAAAATTGACATTTATTATCATTGTATTTTTTGTCAAGCTCTTACAATTGTTAGAGCTTGACAAAAAATACATTGATATAAGGAACATTAGTGTTATGATTATAAATTTATATTTCAAAATATTTTAAATTGTCCAATATATTGTAAACATAATCCTATATATCACTGAATTTCTTTGTCTGTAGATAATTTTGTTGATAGGCATGGCTAGTTATTTATTTATAATTTGACACTAAATAAATGTCAATTTTATTCCACTGAAGAAGTTGTTACGAAAACCAGATTATAAATTTTGTAAAGGTTTTGGAATAAATCTGACTTTTGTTAGAATTTGCAAGTGTTATCATTGACCTAACAAGTGGAAAAACTATCTGGATAATAATATACGATTTATATAAACCTCGGACGTTTCACAGGCAACGTCCTCGGTTATTATAAATCGCATAATAATCTCGTTAGATTAATAGCTATAAAATACTTCGTTTTATACTAACGTGTCTATTATATCGTACAATCAGAGTTACTCCATGTAGTATAGGAGCTAAAGTATCTATCTCTACTTATACAGTCTGATTGATTTTACGTGCCCCAGCTGGTACGTATTTTATTATAGGAGATAGAGGAAAAGTATAATAATCAAAAATACTTTACATCTAATTATTAACTATGTTACATAATCAAAAATACAAATTACACAAAAACAAATGCGCATCACAAAACAGTTTTATTCTTTTAACTACAACAGTTACGTTCTTTCTAAATATTCTTAAGGAGCCTGAAATTCTCTTTACAATAATACCAAAAAACGTATCATTAACTTGAAAATTGTAAGCACCATAGTGCTTTTAAATTTAATTTTTGTCAAACCTTACATTTATTAGCTACCTTAAAAACAAATACAAACAAAAGAAAGCAAAAGACAAATAGTGGTCCATGTTTGTGCATCCTTTGCACCTGTCAAACTGTTATTCAGTGTAACAACAAGCAAGCATTATGCTTAGATCACGGGTACAGCAAAGACAATGAGGTACTGTGGAAAATGATAAAATTGTGGTTTTGGCGTATTTTAAAGCGCATCCATGGAATTCTATTTGATATGTAGTTTCAGCACGATAGTGCTCCCCCACACAATGCAACAATGTTCAGGATGTTCTACAACAAAGGTCTAGGCATAAACAGTTCCGGAAAACCGTAACAATCTCAAATATCGAATCACCGAAGGCTGCCGTAAAGTAAGTCCTTAGGTATATGTTGCGAAAAGCACCAAATAATTTACTAAGAAGAGTCAAGTATGTGTTGCCGTTGCTGGTGTCCCTGACGCAGTTCTTGTAATAATTTAATTTTGTACGGCTTAATTTTGATATTTTTAAGAATTGAATAAGTCTTGCAATAGGTTAGTCCTAAAGCATCACAGCTTCGCATATAGAATTTCGTGGATGCGCTCTAAAGTACGCCAAAACCATAATTTCGTCATTTTCCACAATACCTCTTTGTCGATGTCCTTGCTGTGCCCGTGAACTAAATTATCTTGTTGTTCGCAAATTAGCTTCCAGCCTGGTAAAAATCCGCCTACATACATATGTGTAATTATTATTATTTGCTTGCATTGCAATAGATATTATTATTATTACACTGAATAACAGTTTGACAAGTGCAAAGGATGAACAAATATGGACACACTATGGTGGCTACAATTTTCAAGATAATGATAACTTTTTTGGTATCATTGTAAAGAGAATTTCAAGCTCTTTAAGAATACTTGGAAAAACCATAATTTTGTATTTAAAAAAAACTGTTTTGTGATGCGCTTTTGTTTTTGTGTAATTTCTATTTTTGATTAGGTAGCATAGTTAATAATTAGATGTAGAGTATTTTTGATCATTATACTCTTCTTCTATCACGTAAAATCAATCAGACTATATACATAGGTACCAGTTAACATTTCTCATTAGCCAAATTCTCAAAATACTATTTTAGATATTGCAATTAGCTCTAATGGAAATGACCTATGTGTACCCTATGAGATTTTCATCGAAGTTATTACGCATACATAACCTATCAAAGTCATGAATGTTTGCAAATACAGTAGATTTTTCTCTATGCTCGCCAGGATCCAAGACCAAAGCTCTATAAATAGCATCTATTTACCGACTAGGTTACGCAAATAATTTGACTAAAAGCCTTTAATCCGGACACGAGCGTGTATAAAAAATATCATGCCTGGCAAACACCTAAAAAATTTTTTTATACAAAGTATAATAGGCGTAACAAAAAATTAATGGAACCAATATTCGCGTGGGATTCCTATCCGCGATACTGTTACCGTAATAAATTTATTGGTGAAAAAAGAGCGCGCATTTCAGGCTTCCCTTCTTCGAGATATCGCATCCTTTATTTATCGGCAAAATAAATATCTGCGGCGAGAAAGATGTATTTCGTGGCGCACAAAAAAGGGGTGGGATAACGGAACACAACTAAAGTTCGTTTGTAACGGCAGCCCGCTGTACCTTCTGAATACGACTTGTTATAAATTTCCTAATGAACGTTGATGAATAGCTATACAGGCTCGAGAACACGGATTTCGGACAACTTTTGTATCGGATTAGTGGCTAAAAGGACATTTGGACCCCAATAAATTTATTTACTCACATAAACTGCTATCGGAAATTGTTATTATACGTCGGTTAATCCGATAAAAAGGGAAAAGTTTGTAGATTGATGTTGTTAATTGTATGAAAGATGAGAGGAGTGTGAATTACGTGGATTCGTTTGCATGTAGGTTTATTCTATGAATTAATTAAGCTCTGTACGAACTACTAACTATATAATTTTGGAGCATACTCACAGATGTAGAGAAATTAGTCCTGAATATTTTAAGCACAGTCAAACTGTATTTACATATGCATACATGTACATATACATAGTTCATTACATTAGCTACTTCATTCCAGTTTTATTCCGAAGCAAATATTTAACTTACTTCGTTGATGGTGCTGCTCAATTTATCAGTTTATTAGTAGAAATCGCTGCATGATAAAGTAAATTAACTTAGCTCATATTCACTTAAACTAATTTAACTGAAGTTTGGAAGAACACAAACATTGATAAGCAGTACACGCGAATTATAAGTTGGTAGGCTGCTATCCAGCATAAGCCTCCGCATTGAGCACGTATCTCATCTTTAGATGAACAATAATACATTTGATACCGTATCTGTCCATTAAGGCCCATATACTACTAAAAGAAACTTTTCTGACAATTTTTAGCAAAACTGTTAAATTTTACTTTTATTTTTCAGAGAGATTTCCAAATTTTTCACTTTCAATTGTTTCGGGTTCTATTCGATGAATAAATACTCAACTTTACTTGAACTCATTCCTGCTAAAGACACTCCAAGTAAATTTCTTTTGGAAATATATTTTCCTAGTGTCAAGCGAGGTTAATGATGTAATAAACTGGTTAAATGCTCGTTGAAGTATCTCGTAATGGTTTTGTTGGAAGGCGGTCTAGAAACTTAGTTTGTTCTTTCTAAAGCTGGTAAATTATTATACATAAGTGATTTATTGAAATTTTGAATGATGACTCAGGTACCAGATCTAAATTTCTTCATTGACAAGATCTGGCTTCCTCAGCTATGACAATTCCGACAATTATAAAATATGGAATAAAGAAAACTCACTCGTCTATAAGGAAACGCCATACAGTACAAATACAATTCTTCTACAAAAATTATATGAACTTATTATACTAAGCAATCAGCAAAGATCGTTGGCCGACACGTTCAATTTATCTAACTTCTTTAAATTTGTTTATGTTTGAGTACTTATGAAAATATTGTCTACAAAAACTTATTACACAATCTACAGTAATTACAAATTTATTATAATCAATCTGGTGAACTAAATCGAGTGCAATTGTTTAATTGTTTAATAATAATAATAATAATACAGTAACAGGATAAACCCAGAAATACTATAAAAAAATAGATCAACAAATACTCATTCAATCAAATTTCTATCAACTTAGAGAAGTCACAACTGGTAAATGACTCGGTCAAGGGATATAGGTAACATATACAGTGCGGTCATAAAGTTTGGAACCAATCTTATAACCGCATTATTTTACATTTTTAGAAAAAACGCTCGGACAGGTAAATTTTGTTTTTTAAAACGCCATCTTTTGACATACATTTTTTTTCTATGACGTCATTGGTTTTTGAAGTGATGACGTCATCAACCTTTTTTTTAAATGGCAACCATATTATTTTTTTATCGTTTTTGGTAGATCTCTATATCCTCCAAGTAGTGATATAAAACAATTGGTACGTTGCATCACAATTTTTTTTTAAATAATATAAATTTAGGAAAAAATAAGAAAATTTTATTTTTCTACAAAATTAAAATTAAATGAAAAAAATACATCTGAACTTAAATTTATTGTAACAGTTAACGTAAATTTGCAAAATGGACCCCACCAACCAACTGACACTGTCCCAGCCGAGTGTAAACACTTCGTATACTCGCCTCAATTATGTCTGGGGATATTTGTGTAATTTCTACGCGAATTCGTAGTTTTAAATCTTCTAAATTGTTCGGTTTGTTAAAATACACTTTCGATTTCAAATAATCCCACAAAAAAAAGTCTAACGGAGTCAGGTCAGGAGAACGAGGTGGCCATTCTATTGCGCCTCGTCGTCCAATCCATTTATTAGGAAATATTTCGTCAAGATAGTGGCGAACCTCTACACCATAATGGGGAGGTGCCCCATCTTGTTGAAACCAAATATTTGGATGGGGTACATCACCATCCTCGTGATTTGGGAAAATAACAGCGAGCGCTGGAACCAGTTCAAATCTTAAAAATTCTAAATATTGCACAGCAGTCAAATTTCCTTCAAAAAAATATGTTCCTAAAGTGCGTCGTCCAATCATTCCAACCCATACGTTAACTTTTCCTCTGGGCTGAGTATGACACGCTTGAGTCAAACGCGGATTGGTCTGCGACCAATGTCTGCAATTATGGCGGTGAACAGATCCATTTAGGCAGCACGTAGCTTCATCAGAGAAGACGATGTTTTCCAAGAAATTTGCATATTGGTCACAACGTAACATTACGTCTTTACAGAACTGCAGTCGACGATCTTCGTCATCCTCATGTAATTCCTGTATAAGTTAAACTTTGTAAGGATGATAGTGTTCTTTTTTAAATAAGTTGACGACAAATGAGTGAGCCACCTGATTGGCTAACGCAAGTTGTCTGGTGCAAACATGATGCCTTTCTTCTGCTTCTAGAAGCACATTTAATTTCACATCTTCTCCTACTTGAGGTCTACGTTGCCGTGGTCGATCTTTTACGGATCCAGTTTCGGTAAACTTTCCAACTAGTTTTGTCACCGTAGACCTGGCAATTGGAGGTCTATCAGGGTGTTCATGGTTAAACAGTTCGCATGCTTCTGCATGTGTTCTTTGTCTGTCCTCATACCCAACCGTAATTAAAATTTCGATTCTTTCTCGCTCAGATAAATGTGCAATTTTTTTATTTAGCGAAAATGAACAATTTTTACGCAACAAATTTAACGTCAAAAATAGAAGTAAATAATTCAACAATGTTGTCGCCATAGAAAGAAGTTCAAAATATTATTGTTGTACATAATTTGTACAAAGAGAAGAAAGAATGTCATAAAGAAATATCTTGCAAAAAAGTGCGTGTTTTTGTCTTTGTAAATTTTTTGCATAGTAACATGAGTACATGTGCTTTTTACGATCCGCTTTGTTCAATAAGAATATTTAAGTCCTCACACAAGACAGAAGTGTGAAAAAAACTGTAGACTTTTTTGCGGGGTTATTTGAAATCGAAAGTGTATTTTAACAAACCGAACAATTTAGAAGATTTAAAACAACGAATTCGCGTAGAAATTACACAAATATCCCCAGACATAGTTGAGGCGACTATACGAAGTGTTTACACTCGGCTGGGACAGTGTCAGTTGGTTGGTGGGGTCCATTTTGAAAACTTACGTTAACTGTTACAATAAATTTAAGTTCAGATGTATTTTTTTCATTTAATTTTAATTTTGTAGAAAAATAAAATTTTCTTATTTTTTTCTAAATTTACATTATTTAAAAAAAATTGTGATGCAACATACCAATTGTTTTATATCACTATTTGGAGGATATAGAGATCTACCAAAAACGATAAAAAAATAATATGGATGCCATTTAAAAAAAGGGTTGGTGACGTCATCACTCCAAAAACCAATGACGTCATAGAAAAAAATTGTATGTCAAAAGATGGCGTCTTAAAAAACAAAATTTACCTGTCCGAGCGTTTTTCCTAAAAATGTAAAATAATGCGGTTATAAGCTTGGTTCCAAACTTTATGACCACACTGTATATGCCACAAAATTAAATGATGGTGTAAGTATACTAAAATTTTAAAAATAGTGAATCGGTTACAAATAGTTCATTTAAATTGTAAAACGCTGAGAAAAAAACATCCAAATCATCAGCAATTGTTAAGTGATCATTGTAATATTGCATAAGTCGCACCATAGGAAAATTGAAGTGCGAATAAGTAAAACGACGCGGCAAGTAAAAAAGAAGATGGTCGCCAGTATGGCGAAGTGGCACACAAGAATCAAGATGGAGTAAAAGTTCGGAGCAGTCAATTCCATTGTTTACAAATTTATGTAATGCTGTTAGTGACGTACTACTACTACTGTACCAAAAGGTCACGGTAACTCCACGTGTAAACCACGCTAGAGGCGAAAACCTTCTGATAGGCAAATGCTATTTTACAGGGGTATATGTATATACAACTGCGTAGCGATGTGGATCAGTGAGTACTCCCCGTTGAAGAGGAAACGACCAGCCTCCAAGTGCCAGAGAGTTGGTAACCATCCTCGCGATTGAGATTTTGAGGATGCTTTTCTAATCTTGATCGCTTCGCTTATCTTTCGAGGAAAATGGTGTAGCGACTTCCTTATAAGAGATGCCTGATTAAAGCAAAATTTGGGATCCGTGTTGAGGAAATGTTCAGCTAAAGCGAATGAGCTGAAGAGCGCGTCTTCATGTATCGTTCGTGCCCTTCGATCCTGGTTTGAATTAAGAGGGAATTTTGTAGATATCTTTATAGGAGACAGCATGACGGGTGTCCTTGACTGAGAGAAGAAGAATTTGAAAGATTTTGTTTAGGGGTTTGCAAGTGGTTTCGATGTTCTTCTTACGAAGAATTTTGCCGATATGATCAGTTGCGCCGTGAATGTAGAAGAGGTGGTAATTTGATGACTGTCAGTTTCCGGTGTCTTTTTAGGGATTTGTAGATGACAATCTCTGTTCATGACCTTTTGTATATTCCTGGAAATATATCCATTCTCAAGCAGAGCGGTTTAGACGGGTTTCAACTCTTTGTTGATATTTTCCGACTATTTCCCACCGATATTTTCCATATGTGTGGGTTTCATCTACACGACGGTATTAAATGACTATTTTGTAAACGAGTAACCAATACATCCAAAAAAGGGCAGGGAACCGTTTGTTTCAATCTCCATCATGAATTTAAGGTCAGAGTGTTGATTGTTAAGAAAATCCAAGAAGGTTGGATGGGTGCCTTTGCCATGAGATCAGACGATGAACATGTTATCAACATATCTCAACCATGTTTTCGATTTCAGATCAGCGCGTTCTAAAACAGTGGATTCAAAAGCTTCCATAGAAATATAAGCAGCAAGCGGTGAAGGAGGAAGGTGTTTTTCGACTAACTTTCCTGCGTTGTTTGGATTCCCTAGGTATTATGCGTTTTTGTATTTCCGGAGAAGGGTTAGAGGATTTGATCAATGAAGTGATGATGTTGTACTGACTCTGTACGTATGGTCAAGTTTATCAGGCTGATGCGTAAATATCAAATGATATATATCTGGTTGATCTGGTTGAAGAAAAGTAATGCTTCAGGTCGTCTAGAATAGCTTACCGTACCTACTGCTTTTCTTATTGCAAGGATAATAAAGTTGTACATATGTATATTTGGAGATTCTAAATCGCTTTAATTAATTTCACTCCCCCTGTATCCCTCAAGGAGTAGACAGACACAATTATATCCCTGCTAGTAAAATGTAATATAATAAAAATTATTCTCCCACCTCAGTGAGGATCAGCGTTACACTTCATCTCCAAAGTGCCACTCAATGAAATTTCTTCCTGATCAACTCGCAACACTCTCTTAATTTGCCAGCATGACCCAAATTACATAGATTTTCGGACTTTAGTGGAAAATCTAGGACATATAATTAATAAGAAGTTCAAACTTTGTTTGGCGATAATCCACTTTAGTGCAGCGACAAAATTAACATTGAAAACATGTTGGTAACCCGCTGTTAGTACTATTTAAGATACAGTATTTTACCACTTAAAATCAAAATCGTACACAGAATTATGTAGGTATATAAAACTGTAGTGTATGACTTCAATACTGTTAATATTAATCATGCTTTATGAATATTATTTTCAATACCCAGTTACCTAGCGTTTGAACGAGCTGTAATTGAAGAATGCACGTAAGATACTAAATAATAAGACCAACGGAAAATTTCATCGTGAGAGCTTCGCCCTAACGTATGCATTTAGATTGCACCTCCATATAACCTGAATACAGTATGAACTACCTCATTCCCTGCGTCATCAATTTTCACCTTAAATTTATACAGGATGAAAGTAATTTTCTAGCAAACTGCTGTAAAATATTGTCTGTCCTCAATCTTCATATTGGCAGCTTTATTATTAAATGGCCTTTTAGAAATAAAATTGATCCTATTAGGTTTGAATAATGAACACCAATTTTTATTTAATTTTTTTTCCAATTAAAGCGTGCATGTATACATACGTACACCGCTTTTAAATTAAGTTCATCTCTTAACTACATATCTAGGAAACGTACAATTTTCGCGAACATTTACATCACATTCTGGCATGTATTGGTAGTAACGATATTCATAGCATATCGATTACAAAGTCAGGTTTCGAATATGTATACTTTATTCAGTTCAGGAGGTATCTAGGTTTTATACGAAACATGAGTATGCATTGCGGGAAGGAAATTAGAAAAATAGGTAAGAAGGTAAATCCGAATATATCGTTCTCCATCCTCTAAGGCTTCTCAAAAGCTACGTTAGGAATAGTGTCAGCAAATTTACATTGCATTACGTTGAATATAAATAGAATCTATAACGTTTCATAACGGGACATTTGGAAGGTATTCTACTTAGGACCACGCAGCGAATTCTAGAAATGTTTATAATTTATTGCTGCACTTCAGAATTATTATCCATAAACTACTTTGTACAGGTTGTCGCCTGTATTGACTTACAAAAAGAAATAGGTAATAGTAATAGGTTAACATTAAATAATCACTCAGTCTATTAGTTTTTACTCCACCACAAGCAATGCCCAAAAGAGTGTAAGCAGAGCAGAAGTTACAGCAAACGAGATTATTGGATCCTTTATGCCCCAGTATCACACTCTGATACATGATAGATATGATTACATTATAATAATTATTCATAAATAAATAATGACCAATGCAATGAGTTCAACGTTGATCATCATGAAATGGACGGCAATATTCGTTAGATATCTTCTAAGTTTTAAACTCGTCCCAAACTTTCATGTAAACCGCAAACTTTAATCTAGTTTTGCCAAATGTTTATATTTTTTGGGTAATATGAATCTCTTAAATGCTAAACAAAACGGATATGTGATACAAAACAAAAAACGGTTTGATTTTTTTTTTGTTACTCAATGAATTATTTTTGTCTATCGCGGAATCTGACTTAATTTAGTATAAGTTTTAGTTTTTAGGCATTTTCTTATGTTATTTAATTTGTTTTCTTCAGGGTGTTGAGGTAGATCATGTGTGCATTCGATGCACACATGAGATGCATCCTGTGTTTTTTCAACGTTTGTATTCAACTGTTTTTGTTTGGCTTTTTTCAGATTGTGTTATACTTTTGTTGAAAAATAAACTCTATTATTATTATTATTATTATTATTATATAGAATCTAGCACAATTGGAAGGTCTATACTACTGATAAAACAAATTGTGAATGAACGAATACTCTTAAAAAATAACGATACGCAGGAATTTTTTGAAACCGAAAGTATTTGTTGGTTCCTGAGTTGAGGAACAAATATAACTTAGTAAAAGACCCATTTTACTAGCGTTATGGCATTGTAGCGAAGGCCATTGAAAAAGCTGGTTGAGTTTTGTTGGAAATGGAATTAATATCGGCATTATATCGGCAGTAATAGTATCCAATATAAAAAAATAATCCCGTATAAAAAAATACGAAAACTAATTCCGTTTTGTTTATTTAACAGATTTCGTACGAGAGAGACAGCAATATGCACACTTCATTCGGATTAACCTGTACACAGTTATCCCTACAGAATAACTACGGCTAAATAATTGCTCACTACGTCGACGTAATGGCTCTGAGAGCGCAGCAAACTTTCTCAAAAGATACACAATTAATATCGGTTCCGTAAACTTCAACTACGCCGGTAGTTTCCTTTAAGAACCATCGCAATTGCGCAAGGCTATATTTTTTCAGTATGCACTTAGTAGAGAGGAAAGCACTACTGTTACAATGTACATACACACCGGAGAAATACAAATTTCTTGAAACCGGAAAACTCTCAGAACTCATCTTTCGAAAATGTACTTGAACATTTGCTGTTCATGGCTTTGATTAAATTTGAGGAGTTTTATTAAAACAACTTGAGTGGAAGTTTGCGATCGAGACGTCTCCGTTGCACCATGGGATCTTATAACAATTGAGTTCGCACTTGTGCGCTGTCGTTGCGAGGATATTTTATGTGTACGTACCATCTTTATAAATTGATGGAGCATTGCATATGTAACTTCTTCATTCGTCACGAATTATTCGAGTGTATCGTAGGTATATACGTTGTATCGCTACGTAAATAGAGATAGAATTGTAGTACTTAGCTCTTTCGTAAAATGTAGAAGATGGTGCAATATATCTGATACACTTTTCTTGTGGGAAAACCCACTTAACTTTCTTTCGGTGCAACTACTTGATTTTATCCTAGAAATTTCGTGGAACTATGTAGTTACTTAGGCGCTCTTTTGAGGCAGATTACATACTAGGGTTTAATACGATACTCCTCTTCAATGTCTTATAAATTGGTTACCAACACAAAAGCCGTTTTCACCGCTTCGAAATATCCACCACTAAGAATACAATTTTCTTAGAATCTCTTATCAATTCCAGGTATCTTTTATTCTAATATCTGAAGCCTTAGCACATCGTTGCTGCATCTATATTTCATACAGTTAATACTCTATATGCGGGAGCTTATAACGTAATGCAATCACTTCGCATGCATGATAACCATAAACCTGAATTCCTGCTTATTAATAGTAGTTAAAGTGAACAGAGCCGCCATAAAACTAGACGTGACAATGATTCATTACGGATTTATATACACGATGAATATTTATAACGTACTTGACGCAACTAATATCGCGAAGCGGAAACTAAACTTATCCTACTTTTCACCAAATGCTGTATATTTAATCTGTATGCATGAAATTCTAGCCGTATAGCCGTAGAAGAAAGTTATAAAGCTCTTTGAGTACAATTTTAAGGTTTAAAATTGTCCGCAGCGACAAGTACAACGTACACTTTATTCTGCAGGGCGGAGTAAAGCCCATAGCACTGGGAGACAAAACTGACAAATTAGGGACTAACAAATGCGTCAGTTTAAAGAAGCCTTGTTTTCAGACCTGGCTGATTTAAATATTAAACTTAATTAATGAAGCAAGCTGAAGGATAATCACTACCAGGAGGCAGTTTATCCATTCACCTTTGTGCAAGTTCGTTTGCCGCTATTTACGGAGACAAAGTTTGTATTGATATTTATTGTGTTAAATTAAATTAAACTGGATCTTTCAAAATTATTAAATTTAACTCATGGTAGTACCCAGATATCTCAATGAAAAATCTCCGAATATTTCTCATATCAATCAATTGACATTTCTGCTAAAAGGAAAACTAAGCGCACAAATGTTGAAAGTAGTAAGGCCAAGCTACAAGGAGCCTTGATAAATATAAAATCAATACAGAACCATCCCTAATTAGGATTTATAACCTGCTGAGATGATAACTGTTGAAAAATCTTAAAATTAAGTACACTAAAGCGTTAAAGTATAATTTTCTGTTGCAATTTTTCACTATTTTATTAAAAAAATATATCAATTGTGTACGTGTTAGTAACGCAATAAAACTATTTATTCAAAATTTCACATTTGTTTCATAGTATTAGTTTATGTACTCCTTCATACAGTGTCCTCGATCCAGAGAATAAAATATAACTCAATGGAATATATTGCTTTAGAACTTGCATAACAATGATTCGGAAAAAGAGCAGCGGGGGGACGTTCCCGGTAGCGTTAGAATAGCATAGAAGCTAATCACATTTCACGTAACACTGTCAAGACAATGTTGCTATTTTATACCTATAAACGTAAGTTTGTTATAAATATTTTGAGATGTTTCTTACGTGCATTAAATTTATTTTCTTAAATTTCATAATAAAGTACGTAAGCAAATGATTTCGATAATCACGTGAAAAGCTACATTTTTATCAGATTTTGTTAGAACATTTCCTGTTTTGAAAAATTTAAACAAGTAATGAAAATTGTAATTTCAGTGGAGTATTTAAACCAAGTTTTTAATAAAAAAAAGCGTAGACATCTAAGTAGACTTCAGAAGTTGAAGCACTCTAATAAAATGAAAAAAAAACGTGACATCGGTACCTAAAGAAGCCAGTCAATACTGACCAGTAATAAAGAAATCAGAAAACATTCTAATGAACAAATTTCTGGCAAAAATATCGTAGAAATAACGGAAAAGCAGTTGTAAAACTTAAATAACACACAGTTTAAATAAATGATGAGGGTAATTATTATGGTATTAAATGCTCAAAACGATCTTCTGACGCAAAGAAATAATATCCTATCCTATCGAAAAAGCTTCTCTGAACATTTGCAATTGTTTGTGGTGGTATAGTTTCCATTGACAATTTGTGCTCGCAATTCTTCTGTAGTATTAGGCCTGGTATCTCGAAAACCATAAATTGAAGTTTTCAGATACCGCCATAGATAAAAATCGTTTGGAGAAAGATGAGGTGATCTAGGAGGCCAGCGAATAGAACTCCAGCTAGTTGGCAACCTGTTATCCAATGTGTTGTGTAAAAATTGTTGTACTGGTGCAGCATTATGTGCAGGGCACCCGTCTTGCTGGAACCAAACGACATTTACATCTGCTACAGTTCCTATAGCGGGAATTACACTATTCCGCAAAAGATCTAGATATTTTACTGCATTGAGATTTCCCTCTATGAAAAATGGCTCAATTATGTGGTTACCTAACAGGCCAGCCGAAACATTTAGTTTTACAGGGTATTGTGTTCGAGCGTCGTAAGTAAGATGTCTATTCCTTTGTGACCAATACCTGGGAACGTTTCGGTTATTGCGGCCATGTAACGTTTTTTATCACTCTGTGAACCGTAGTATGAGAAACATCAAATTGTTCTGCTATATTTTGCAGAGACTGCTGTGCTTGCTCCTCTACAGCGGCACAAATTAATACGCCGCGTTAAGCGGATTTAAACAGCCATAATTTTCGAAGTTATTAATTATACGACGAACAGTTTCAAAGCAAATATCAATTTGGAATTAATTGATAAAAAGATGTACAATATCTCTTATCGAGTGACCTAGGTGATGTTGTCTTATCACAACTTTCTTGTGTGCAAGGGAGAATATATCCGTAATTATTTAGCAAAAAAACAGTAAAATAAAAAGCAAATAATCGCAAATATGCCCTAGCGAATATAGAAAGTACCAACGTGTTTGTTTACGAAAACATCAACTACGCTATGTCGTCAACAGAATACAACTGACCTTCTATGCTACTCTAACGCTAGCGCGTACGTATGTCCACCCGCTACTCTTTTTCCGAATCATTCTGATATATGATAAAGTGACTTTAAGCGCGGTTTATAATCTGTATAAAGCTCTCTATACAATAACTTTTATATACCACCCGGTGGTATATTACACTCACTACATGTTCTTAAGTCATTTTTTATATAGAGATATACGATAGTGCGAGCGCTTACCTTACAGCTCGTATGTTTGTCAGGTTCTCGCTTCACATTTTATATTCGAATTCGTTCCGAATGGGTGGTCTATCAAAAAGTTAATAGAGTGTGTGACGCTCGTACAACCTAAAATAAGAAGTGAACATTATTTACGAGAAACTCTGAATTAAATAGCACTATGTATGCGGTTGGTGTAAGTTTAGTTGCATACACATTCGAACATTTACTCAATTTATACGATTCATAATTATTTTGTCACGGACGGTACATAGATTAAACACAATTATTTTAACACAAGCACCAAAGGTAACCTTCCATATCCTCGCACAGTAGTATATAATGCTAATCGTTTAATGTCGCTGAACACTGGTACATTCTGCAGTGAAACTAGTCCTAACTGTCGTAACGTTGCATAACTAATTAACTAGTACTGCACTACTACCTGCTTTCTTGAACGTGTCACAAAAGCAACTACATCGATAAGAACATGCCAAGTGTACATATACATACATACATACAACCACACATACATACATACAGGAATATAATTAATGACGATCTGCCGACATACAAGTAAGTTAGTCAACGTCCCTAGATGAATGTTACTGCAGATAAGATTATTTCAACAGCTGAGGAGAATACGGGCAGACAGGAGGCCCGCGTTAAAGTGAAACGATAACGATAACGACTGGAAAGTTGACCGCTACAGTATCATTAGCCCCCTTTCGTAATAAAATTGACAATGGGTATATAAGCTTAAGTCGTGCTAGACCATCGAAAGTAATCCAAACTAAGGCAATTGAACTAAGGCAATTTAATCTGATTTTCTTCATAAAATTGAGGAGGATACATTGTGGCTTTCTTATACTAACGATTTCTACATTATCGGGACTCGAGAATTAGCGTTAGTATCATCGTTTAGCACAAGTTAATGAGAAGATATATATTTACATAGTTTCATAAAATGATATCGGAACTTTTCTTAAATAACCGCAATTTACAACCAGCAAATTATGCAAAGTTTCCTTAAGTAGATTATTTTTCCTTTTCTCTTACATTTCATCGCCTCTGTTGGCAAGATGACGAGCTCTAATTTACAAACATATGTGCCGCTTGGCTTCTCTCCCGAAGTAAGTCATTAAAGCCGTTGCCAGTGTTACAATAAGTGTCAACATAAATTGGAATTAAGTCGTTTTAGTTTGGAACTAATACACGATAAAAATTTTTAATAAGTTCGTACAGCTTCTTTATTTCCCACGGCGCCGTATATCACGTAGTTAGTCCATAGGAATTTTATTGACCTAATTAAGTTAGTACCACACAAGGGAAAAGTTAATGTCACTTTCAATAACTGTATTTTGGATAATGCCTTGTATACTACAAAGTTAGGATCTGGTATTACTATGATGTACAGGCTGAGTCATTGTCATTATTAAAATTTAATATCATTATATTAAAATATAAAAGAATATTTAAATAAAATTTGTCACAAGACTTTTTATTTCGAAGGAGAGTGTTAAATTTAAAGAGTTAAATAGCATTTAAAAACGGTTTGACAGATTCTAATGACCTAATAATTTTTGTTTTAATCAATGAGGTTTGATGATATTTGTCAGAAATGGTATAGGGTTGCAAAAACTACTTTTCCGCTATTAGTCTACAGAAAACTTAATAGTATTAGTAAACCGATGAGAAGCTTATACAAGTTAGTTACTAAAGAAGGTGTAATACTGTTGCTATTAAAGGTTGAATCTGAAATAAGTAAGTAACTAAGTAAGCGATTTATTTTCAAAGAAAGTACATAGTACATAATAGAAAATACTTAAAAAATACAAAGGGAATACAAAAAGTGGACTTAATAGAAGGAGTAAGTACGTAAGAACAATTACTTACTTACAAGCTTAAGATACTCTGCAGATGTCTATGTTTGTAAATCGAGTTTGAAATAGAGGAATTAATTACATAGCGAGAATAGAGCTCTAAAAATTTTTAATGATAAAATTTAACAATGAAACATTAATTCCCTTCAAAATAGTCTCCCTTCCGAGGCACACACCGCTCCATTCGAAGTTTACATTGCGCGAAGCAGTGCTGAAGGTCATCTTCAGACAGTCTGTTGAGTAACTCTGTCGCTTTTGCCTGGACCTTATTAAGAGTTGTGACGGGTTCCTTTCAGCGCGGCTTTGATTTTAGGGAATATGTAAAAATTAGGCGAAGCTAAATCTGGTGAATAGGGCGTATGCTCTATTGGAATGGTAGAGTATTTTGCGAAAAAGTCTTTAACTTTTTGTCATGATGTTTTTCTTTTCCACAAATCGGGGCTTTTCTTTTGAATTCTTTCACAGAGTTTTCGAAATTCTTGAAATAATAATCCTGGTTAACTGTTTGACTCTCTGGAATCCGATTAATGTAGATAGCTCCACGAATATCGAGGAAAACAGGCAACATTGCTTTAAATATCGCTTTGCTGATCCTTGTTTCTCTCGGTCTTGG